>CM071873.1:3254484-3286552 GCA_036759665.1 Gynandropsis gynandra | reverse complement strand
GTGCGGATAAAACCCCGTAGGTTTTACCCGAGCGGGTGGATGAATAGTGCCCGACCGGGCACCCTTGTCTCCTTGAAATTTCTCTTTTCTGCTCGTTGCTCGGGTGTTCCTTTGGGTTCTGAAGCTCGTTCTTGGCTCTGAGTAGATATGTCTTCAATTCAGGTGGTTTTGAACAAGAATCTTTCATTTTATGCTTATTTAGTCAACCTCGCCTAAAAACCTGAAAACCAACAAAACGGGTGTGTGAAGCTCGAAATCATATCGGTTAAGTAAATGTACACATAGAATATAAGCGAAAATGACTCTAAAACCTATCCTAATATTGATACACTTTCAGTGTTATCACCCAACATCTCCATCTGAGCTAAACCATTTGAAAATCAGTTCAAGGATCCATTCAGAAAATGAAAGATTAAAATATGCATTAAATCGTTAAGTAAAATTAATAGTTCCAATCATTAAGTTCAATAAGTTTGCATACACAAAAATCTAGTCTACAACAAGGATCAAACACATGGATTTACATTTTAAAAAATTAATTACATTAAAGAACTATAAAAAAAGGGTTTAAAAACCTCAGTCGATCTCTAGATCAGTTGCCATCATTACCTCACCTTCAACTCGTCCTTATTGATGGTTTAGTTCTTCGACGTACTCTCTATATAGTTTCTTCGCTCTTTTGCACAAACCTAGAGTGTTTCTGAATCTCTAATCCACTCTAACTCTTTTTAGTTGTTCTGTCTTGTCCTTCTTCTCCTATTTTTTTTGCTAGAAATCGTACACCTTAAGTAGAGAAGCTTACACTCACTTAAACAATTCAAAATTTGAAAATTTTAAGTGAATTCGATAAATCGCTCGTGTGAGTAGGCCTTTGCTCGGCCTGAGCCGTTGTTTATTCCACATATCTCTCGTGTAAATAAGAGCCATTTGTGACTATTTCAGATAGATCACTCGACTGATCAAGAGAATGCATGGGTCAAGTGAACGAACTAGTACAAAAGACACATCTAGTTGGATGAATGCTCGACCGAGTTGCCATATGCTCGGGTCGAGTGAATCGTCTGGAAGAATTTCCGCATACAATGGATTTTAAATAAAATTTGTTTTCTAAGATTATATACCTTCTTGAAATTTAAGAACAAGTTCAAACTTGACCCTAATTAAATATACTCATCAAACTGCGCATAATATGATCCTCTTAAAGTATACCTTGGACTCTCTTAGATACACTTGATGCAAAATGTAATTTATGAATTGATGCGTTATCAAAGTTAAACAAATATTTAACCTAAACTACCCGCAAGTGCACGACACGTGTGTAGTACTTTAGGTGTCGATCCCACAGGGACTACGCAACACTACCTAAACTCAAACTACGAATCAAACTTGCAAAAGAACGAAATATGTGATTTGAGAATGAAATACTAAAAACAAATAAACAAGCTACTTCTTAACAATGAGACAAACGTTCCAGGAATCCGGTTTAACCACAAGACTACTGAAACCAACAATTAACTTATCTATCATGCAATCCTAGTCAAGTTATCTAAGACTGACGATCCTAATATGATATCTACCCTCTCTCAAGGCATATACACGTGATCTAGTCAATTTATCCCCTACTTTCGTGGTTGACACCTTGAACTAAACCCATAAGATCTGTGATTCATCCGTTTTACCCTCTACCGCTGCTACCCTACTTTCGTGGCCTAATCTCGGTTGTTCTAAACCTGACTTTCTAGGACTAGAATTCTCCTTTCGGCCCTTCTCCTAATCCCTAACACATGCATCTACTTGGCCTTCATAAACACAAGTCATTCAAGCTCTCAGAAAAAGAATAGATAAACAAAAAACGGGAAGATGCATTCAAAGATAAATCAAAGTGGTTCTGAGATAGCCATGGGCTAATCCCTTCTCCTAGAACAAAACAAACTACTCGCTCATGCGTCTGTAAACAAACATAATTGAAGTAGAAAGTCTAAGGAACATGAAAACCAAACGAAACCGAAGTCTTGGGTTGATCTCCAATGCTCCTTGCACGTCTCCTTTGCAAGAATCTCCTCCTTCTCTCTGCTCTCTCTCCTCGATCAAGAACTGAAAACTGAGTGAATCTGCTCGACCTCTCGCTCCTCTCTTATTCTTTCCTTCCTATTTTCTTTCCATTTCTCCTTGTTTTCCTTTCGGCCGTTCAGTTCTTCCTTTTGTAGCAGCAGCCACTGATTGTTGTCTTTTCATGAGTTTCCATTCTTGATTAAGTTGGAAAACATTTCCATTACTTAATCCAGTAAAATATCACTTATTCCTCTTCTCTAAAGTCGTTTTCCTTATTGTATAAGTTCCCAACAAAATCCTATTCGTTTTAAGACAAATTAACTTATCTGGAGTTACAGGTGACAGACGCGACCTGCGAGGGCTGAGTGTGTGACCCGCTCAGGTGCGGCGCGCATGATCGCGCAAGAACGCGATGGAAAATATGGTGACCCGCTCGGTCTAGGGAGTGCCCCGGTCGGACTGGTGTGTGACTCGGTCGGGGTGGGTTGTGGCCCGCTCGGGCTGATGCCCCGGTCGTGCTGCTTGCTTGCCTGGGTCGGGCTCAAGTTGCTGGACAAACTTGCCGACTAAACGCCCTGCATGGGCAAGTGTATCCCCCGCGTGAGCATGGCGTGCTCTTCGCCGATTCTCATCCCGTTTGTTCCGTGATGATCCCCGCTGTTGGTACTTTTCCTCGTGTACATGTTTTAGCTCCAAAATGAACCGATTACGCATCAAAACCTGTATGAACATGAAAACACGAAAACGAGTAAAAAGGATACAAAATAATACGTAAACATCACATCTATATCGTAAACGTCTCTAAAATCGTGCAAGAAATACGTATGAAAACGAGATGATCAAAATCCCCTAGACTTGAATGTTTTCTTGTCCCTAAGCAAACATAAAACATGGAAAACGTGGGGTATACAAAATCCAAGAATTCCCCTTTCTCCTAGAAACACCGCTAAAGCAAACCTGATTAGAGGTTTTAATTTTTCCAAGACCACTCTACCGCAAGTATACGGTTCGTGTAGTACAAGCGTCGAACTCTGGGGACTGAGTGCAGCGTTAGAACTAAGAATTCACGAGAAGAAGATCGATCAATATAAGATTATGAGACGGGAAAGTAAAGATAATAAAGGATAGCAAAGTTAGATTCAACAAGATAGAGTACCATGGGCTTCGAGAATACTGGAACATGCAATGGATATTTCTAAGGATCATGACGTCGGTTTGTATCAATCGATGGGGAACTAGTATCTAATCCTCTACCTAGGAAATCAACGTCACTCATCTCTCGATGTAGCACGGAACGTCTAGATGCATGAAGAACAGTAGGGAATTCTACCCCTAATGCTAGAAATGACTTGGCGTAAGCCTAAATCTCCTACCTAAGAAATCAATGACACCCATATCCCTATGTAGTGCGGAACTTCTAGATGCATGAAGAACGATGGGAAATTCAACCTCTAATGTCGGATGGGAATTGGACCTCTATAAACGGAAATGACTTGGCGTAAGCCTAAATCCTCTATCTAGGAAATCAACGACACTCATATCCCTATGTAGCGTGGAACTTCTAAATGCATTAAGAACAATGGGAATTCTACCTTGATAATTACCGTTCCTAAATAGATTAACCGATTGGCCAAATTCCCATTAACCTAATTCATTCGAAAGTTCATTCACGAGACTCAAATCTGACTCTCCCAAGCCTAGACGAATCTCTAATCTCCTTCAAACATGCTTAATACCAGTAGAATAGATCTAGTCTTATCCTAACTTGAAATCAACAACGTATGAAGGCATTACACACAAATCGAAGCATTGAATTGAACAAAACCGAAATCAAGCATTACTAACTTAAACGATCCAATACAATGGCATCCCTAACCCATGGGAACGAGAACTACTCAAAATACATAGAGAAGCAAACAAAAACGAAGTAAGTGTTTGACTCCCCTATCATCCCGAACGTAACCTCCGACGATTCTTTCGGTTCCCCGAAGTCTCCTTCTTGGGCCGTGCTCTCTCTCTTCTCCTTTGCCTGATTCGTGCCCCTTGTTCTCTTGCCTTTTTCAGTCTGATCTTGGCTTTCCCCTCTGTTCCTTTTAAATGAAAGCCGTTCAAAATTCAAGGAAAGTTGTTGAGAAAAAGGTGGACCCGCTCGGGCACAACCTCCACCCGCTCGGGCATAACTCAGCCCATGCGTGTATGACTCTTTGCCTGGTCGGGATGGCCTGCCCGAGCGTGCACCCTATGAGCCCGAGTCAGGCTAACTCTCGGTGAATTTCTAGTTCAAATTGCAGCCCGATCGGATGCACATACACAGCTCGAGCGGGCACACTTCTCAGCCCGAGCGTGCACACTTCAATTGTTGTTTCCGCTCCTTTCGCTCGGTGCTTGAGTGTTTCATTTGGATCCATGGCCTTGCACATGAGGTATCTTGTCATTAAATCACATATTCGGGGTGGAATTGCCGTAATCATTCGTGTTTTCTTTCATATCTTCATTTCCTACACAAACCACGAAATGGTAGATGAAATCCCCGAATATGCTCAATAACTCGGTAAAGTCCAAGAAATCTAATAAAAACTCAACCTAAGAATCATAAAAATACTACGACGGATTACGTGTTATCAAACTCCCCCAGACTTAACCTTTGCTCGTCCTCGAGCAAATCTTTAGTCGAGTACAAGAAGAGTAAAACAACAATTGACACTAGCACGAAAACTTCGAGGAATTAGCCATCATGCAAAACAACGCATCACATGAACGCAAGCCTAAGCGCACCTAGTTCAGACTTCCATCAACCGAAAGTCACGAGCCATTCAATCCTACCAATGACCTAAGTCTAATCCATACTCCTAGACAACGTCCAAGCGATCTGCATACTAATTCCCATAAGCATCAGATATCATTAAACCCGTTTTCTCGTTCTTATTTTCTTTTTTTTTATAGATTCACGCTTGGTTCCTAGGACATCGAAGTCGAAGAGGGATGGCTTTCTACTTAGACCCAGGCTGCCTATGGCACACTCTTAAGGTCTTGTAACCCTAGCGGAGTGAAGAGTTGCGTAATTGAAGAACATTTTTCTCTTTTTTTTATTTGCGCCAAAGAATAAGCATCACTCTAACCCTTAGGACGTAGAATAGCGCCTCAACCCACCACTTAGACCCGAACCATCAATCTCGATGTACTCATGTCAATCCTAGCTCGGAAGAGTAAAAAACTTATCCTAGATGACAACGGAGTATAAGCGTGTGGAATCTAACTCATGAACGATATTAATATATCAACTAAGCTAAGGCTAGACGGTATAAGTGGAGATATGACTACTTGGTATCGAAATCTAATGAGTGAATTCAGCTTTCGATCAAGATGCGTGGTTTATCTTCAACTTGGAGCCAAAATCAAGTTGAAGATAAACCACGCATCTTGATCGAAAGTTGAATTCACTCACTAGATTTCGATACCAAGTAGTCATATCTCTACGTATACTGTCTAGCCTTAGCTTAGTTGATATATTCATACCGTTCATGAGTTAGATTCCACACGCTTATATCCGCTGTCATCTAGGATAAGTTTTTGACTATTCTGAGCTAGGATTGACATGAGTACATCGATGTTCGATGGTTCGGGTCTAAGTGGTGGGTAGAGGCGTTTTTCTACGTCCTAAGGGTTAGAGTGTTGTGTAATCAAGAAAAAAAATATAAAAACCGAAAAAAAATATAAGATCTTCAATAACGCATCTCTTCACTCCGCTAAGGTCACGCAACATTATGAGTGTGCCATAGGCAGCCTGGGTCTAAGCAGAAAGCCATCCCTCTTCGACTTTGATGTCCTAGGAACAAAGTGTGGATCTAAGTACCGAAAAGATAAAAGAATAAGAACGAGAAAAAGCGATTTTAATGATATCAAAAGCTTAGGGAATTGGTATGGAGATTGCTTGGACGTTATCTAGGATTGTGAAGTATACTTAGATTTTTGGTAGAATCTCACGGCTCAGCACTTTCGGTAGATATAAGGCTATACTCGGTACGGTTAGGCTTTTGTTCATGTTACGCGTTGATTTGCGAAATGACTAATCCTTCGAACTATTTATGTTAGTATCCATCGTTATTAGATTCTTCTTGTACTTGACTTTAGTTTTGTTTGAGGACAAACAAAGGTTTAGGTTTAGGGGAGTTTGATAACACTGAAAGTGTGTCGATTTTAGGTTAGGTTTTAGTGTCATTTTTGAATATATTTACATTTCCGATACGATTATCCTTTACATACGCCCGTTTTGTTGGTTTTCAGGTTTTTAGGCGACAAGGCCTAAACGAGTATAAATAGATAGATTCCTGAGCAAAACCACACATTTTGAAGATAAATTCACTCGGAGCCAAAATCAAGCCTCTGAACTCAACGGAACACCCGAGAAACGAGCGGAAAAGAGAAAAATCAAGATTTCAAGGGTGTCCGGTCGGGCATCATGAGGTCTACCCGCTCGGCTAAAACCTACGGGGTTTATTTGCACACCTTGCACGACCCAGGCGCGAAGGCAACATGATCGGGTAGCCATACCCGATCGGGCGCATATAGGGTACCCGCTCGGGCGTTAATTCGTCCCAAAAATCCCCGAGAGTTTGCACGAATTGGGCCGCTCAACCACGCGACCGGGTGTTGATGCCCGATCAGGAATGAAGACGTACACGACCGGGCGCGCCTCTGCACGACCGGGTAAAAGTGGTGCCCGAGCGGGTCGCGTTTCTCGCAACAACCTAGATCTTGCATTCAAACGACCTAATTAATAGACCAGAACAGATCTAGAGCAAGAGGGCGACGTACAGGGCAAGGAAAGGCTTGGAAAACATCAGGAAAGGCTCGGGAGACGCTGGAGAAGGAGAGAAGCATCAATCCACACATCGGTAACACAATAGGGAAGGCCGAGGCATCGGGTTTCCTAGGGTTTATCATGTTTAGGGTTATGTTATCTTCTTTGATAGTAAACTCCATGAGTGAGTAGAGTCTCAACTATGGGTTAGGAATATCGGATTGTAACGGATGAATGATGTTATGCGTTAATGCTTAGATCTATTGCATTTATCTTGATATCGGTTCTACAATCAACATTTTCACTCTTATACTAGTGCTGCCCGCTAAGTAATATAGGAATTCAGACTTTGCTGGAAGGTTAAAGGATGAATCCGGAACTGTTGAGTTGTAGGTTAAATTTGATTAATGAGAATCTGACCGGTCGGTTAATCAACTTAGGAATTAGGATTGCGTTTGTAAAGCTGCCATAGTACGGGTTAATCCTTGCTGGAAGGTAGGGTTGCACGTACTCATGGTTAGGAGGTTTAGGCTCGGAAGAATCACTCCTCACCTTAGGGCATGAATTTTCCGTTATCAAGATAATTCGATCGGTTTATGATCTTTAGTTGTTACATCCATTCGATTCCCGATATCCCGACACCCATAGTGTTCGTCATATCCAAGTTTTCCCAAACCTACTATCGTTGCCACCACTTAGTTTAGTTCTTTAGATATTTCGTACCACACCTTCATCTACTTCCCTTGTCTTATTTTAGTGATATTCTTAGTTTTTGGCTGCTTTAGTCCTTAGAGATCGACCCTGGTACTACACGATCCGTATACTTGCGGTGGAGTGGTCTAGGAAATTATATTGCTTGAGTTTCCGCACATCAAGTTTTTGGCGCTGTTGGCGGGGACTAATTACGGCCTATACTAGGGATTAGCTATATTAAGATCTAGTCCTTTTCGGCGTCTTCTTTTGTTTTTGCTTTTGTTTTTATTTATGGAGTAAAAAATTTCTTTACCTCACAGAGCTTAATCGAGTTTGATGTCCTTTATCTTGTGAGGTAACATGGACAACTTCAACTCTTCGGGTGCCGACATAGCTGAATTGAGGCATCAACTTTCCGAACTTCGTCGTATGCTCTCCAATTTATACCAACCGCGATACTTAGAGCAATCATGGGAACAAAACTCTTGGGGGTATGAAGAAGAGATCTACGATAGCTACGCTTATCCTTACGGGAATACGTACAATCACGAATGGAACGATCACGCATACTTCCTGTATAGGAACATCGAGAGTATGATGAATGCACAGTCATCGTTTGTGAACTTCCAGCCATGGACGGAACCCCAAACCCAAAGCTATCAGTCATATGTGCCTCCGCCATACCCAACACAATCCGTAGCAGCCCTCGATTATCCCGCCACGCACAACTACCTCCTTGAACTGCTTGAGAATCGAAACAACTTGTTTATGGGAGTGGAAACGGGACAAGAAAGCGCCAATGAGCAGATAGGCAACTTATTTGGACAATTGGACGCGCAAGCTTCAAAGCTTGCACAATAGGCATCGCAACCACAAGAGGTTGCATCGGAAAGTTCAAAAATAATTCCTCGTGAATATGTCAGCGAAATCTACCTAAGGGATTGTGAGACGGTAGATCAGCCAAGTCCATCCTTGATTGAAAAAGAAGATGAATCCAACCAGGAAGTGGATGAGGCTACGGACATTGATGAGCACGTGAAGAAACCCGAGGTAGAAGAAGAATTCAGCTTGATGGACACGATTGAGCAACCATGCCCTATCGATTTCGTGTTCCCCGAAGGCATCTTTAAAGATTCAGCCGAGGAAACTTGTGAGGAAGTTCAGATTAAGGATTCTTTAGCTTTGAATCGCATGGCGGTTGGGGAAGGTAACTACAAGTTACCGAACGAGCTGCTCAACAATGAAAGGAAAGAGGAATCCCCCGATAGAGACTTCCACACAACCTAAGCTAAATATGGTGCAAGTCAGTACACAAATGACCCCCAGATGCCGAGATGCTGCACCAAACATCCAGCTCATAATTGGGACATCGATAAAGCTCCCAAGGGAAAGATGAAGCCTTCATCGCAAAGGATCACACATACCACATCTCTGGAAAAGCTGAAGGAAACGAACGACAAACGCATAACCGGTTACATGGAGTACTCAATCGAACTTATTGACAACACAACCAGAATGTTTGGACAACACGATCTAGCACCAAACATAGAGAGCATCATGACCGATCTTAGGGACGACAATACCGATCATGCAAGGAATTCGGCAAATTCGCGTGCCGCACCTTATCGAGCACATATAGCATGCGAAACACTACGGACAAGACGACGTAGAGGACGTCCACCTGATGAGTAGCACACTTTGGTCAGGCTCGCAATCTTAAACAAGCGCTTCTCGGGAGGCAACCCGAGCCCCATATCCTTTTTAGTCGTTTTAGTTTTATTTCTATATCTTTGAACTCTTTTCTTTTCTTTAAGACTTAGTGAAGTTTTCTTAGGATTTAGGAATTTTTTGGTCTTATCGGTATTTTTATGCTGCATGGTTTTCCTCGTATGAATTTTTCTGTTTTGCAGCAGTACCCGATCGAGCAGTACATGGCGTTCGCTGCATTACCCGTTGCTATGCTCTGATTCGGCTCATATAGGCGATGACTGCTGTTAGGCATACTTCACGGTGTTGACCACATGGTGTGGTTCATGGCAAGGTTATCGATCAGCTAGTATGCCTCCTCGACGCTACGATCGATAAATGATCCTCTAGCAGTGTTATCCAACATCGTTCGGTGTTGATCTGAAATTCCGTTATAAAAGGTTTGGATAACGTACCACTGTTCGAGACCATGGTGTGGACACATCTATCGAAGATCCTTAAATCTGCCCCATGCTTCAAACAAAGTTTCTCCATCTCTGCATGTGAATGTTGTGATTTCTCCCCTCATTTGAATCGTCTTGCTCGGAGGAAAGAAGAGCGAAAAGAACAATGTCCAGAGCTGGTCCCATGTCGTGATTGAACCAGCGGGAAATGATTGCAGCCATGTTTTTGCTCGTCCCCCAATTGAGAAGGGGAAATGACACAGTAAGATTGCATCCTATGAGACTTCGTGTATCTTGAATGTACCGGAAAGCTCTAGGAAGTCTCTGAGATGCTGATGGGGATCCTCATGATTTCCACCCATGAATTACTTCTGATAAAGCATGTTGATCATTGCCGTCTAAATCTCAAACTGTTCTCTAGCAACAGCAGGCATCCTTATGGATGTTTGCACGTTGTTCATGTTCGGCACCACGTAGTCTCTGAGGCGATGTGGTGGAGGAGCCTGTAGTTCTCGCGGTTGAGGCACGAGTTGCTGTTGCTGCATGTGTCCAAAATTACCGAGAGGTAATTGAAGTTGTTTGTGGCCGTTCTGATTATCCATATCTCGTTGATCAGACGTCTCTGTGTTACCTTCTTCCTTGCCCTTTCTCTGTTGTATATAGGTTCGCTCCATCTCAGGGTCGATTCGGAGTAGACTAGAAGCACCTTGAGATCTGGTCATAAACCAACAAAGGACAAATAAACGAAATTAGGTAGAAAGAAACGAAAGTAAAGAAAACAAAAAGAAAAACAAAACAAGAAAGACTCTAGGCTCGAATCTAAGACGTGTTGACTATAGTCTCCGGCAACGGCGCCAAAAACTTGATGCGTTATCAAAGTTAAACAAATATTTAATCTAAACTACCCGCAAGTGCACAACACGTGTGTAGTACTTTAGGTGTCGATCCCACAGGGACTACGCAACACTACCTAAACTCAAACTACGAATCAAACTTGCAAACGAACGAAATATGTGATTTGAGAATGAAATACTAAAAACAAGTATACAAACTAGTTCTTAACAATGAGACACAAACGTTCCAGGAATCCGGTTTCACCACAAGACTACCGAAACCAACAATTAACTTATCTATCTTGCAATCCCATTCAAGTTATCTAAGGTAGACGATCGTAATATGATATATACCCTGTCTCAAGGCATAGACACGTGATCTTGTCAAGTTATTTCCTAATTTCGTGGCTGAAACCTTGAACTAAACCCATAAGATCTATGATTCATCCGTTTTACCCTCAACCGCTGCTACCCTACTCTCGTGGCCTAACCCCTGTTGTTCTAAACCTGACTTTCTAGGACTAGAATTCTCCTTTCGTTCCTTTTCCTAATCCCTAACACATGCATCTACTTGGCCTTTGTAAACACAAGTCATTCAAGCTCTCAGACAAAGAATAGATAAACGAAAATGGGAAGATGCATTTAATGATAAATCAAAGTGGTTCCAGGATAGCCATGGGCTAATCCCTTCTCCTAGAACAAAACAAACTACTCACTCATGCGTCCGTAAACAAACATAGTTGAAGTAGAAAGTCTAAGGAACTTGAAAACCAAACGAAACCGCAGTCTTGGGTTGATCTCCAATGCTCCCTGCACATATCCTTCGCAAGAATCTCCCCCTTCTCTCTACTCTCTCCTCGATCAAGAACAGAAAACTGAGTGAATCCGCTCGAACTCTCACTCCTCTCTTCTTCTTTCCTTCCTCTTTTCTTTCTTTTTCTCATTGTTTTCCTTTCGGCCGTTCATTTCTTCCTTTTGTTGCAGCAACCACCGATTGTTGTCTTTTCATGAGTTTCTATTCTTTATTAAGTTGGGAAACGTTTCCATTTGAGAGAAGTTAGATTACTTACCTCTTGAAAATGATTTCTTCCTCAATTGATAACAAAAAGCACATATATGAAATTTGCTTCCATAATGATAGCACTTCCTCATATCTCTTTTATTATGATTAATTTTGTAGTGTGGTGTATCTGACTGATGGAGAGATACGTCTGAGAGATTTCTAGATGATACAAAACCATAGAATCTTTGTGAATATGCCGGTGGCATGGTATAACAACTTTTTACTAAAAATTCTCCAATCTTACCATACCAAGCTCGAGTGCTTGAGCTATGTCTGAAACACCTGGATGAGGTCGTTCCATATTTACCCTTTTTTTAACTATAAACTCTAATGTAACTTCTCTTCTATCTCCTTAGAGTTTTGAAGTAGTGTAGCTTGCGATGACCAACATGACGAGGCTTCATCAAACACCACATTCTTTGATGTGTAACAACATCAAGTTATGGGATCAAAACACCTCCATCATTTTCTTTCTTTTTCATAGCCCACAAAGATACTACGTATAACTTTCTTATCGAACATGCTATGTTGTTGACATTCCAGAGCTTTTCATGAGAAGAGATGAACTAGACCCTTCGTTGTGGCAGCCTATTTATCACATAGGTCGCAGTCTTCATACCTTCAGCCCAAGATGGTAGTGGTACATTCTTTGCATGTAGCATGATTTTATCGACGATGTCTATTCTTCATTTCAATAACTTTGTACTAATGAGGTGTATGTGGACAAATTAATTATCGACATATGTTGCTTGTCTTCAAGAAATGAGATAACTCCTTTGAAGTGTATCCTCTCCTATTATCCGTGCATAGGCACCTTAAAGATTAACCTATACGGAGCTTGGTAAATCATAAACAGAGGTGATCATATACCTATACCTTGAGATAGATGGTTGTTTCACCGGACCAAATACATCTGATTGCACTAGCTCCAATGGTGTCTTTGCTCTATAGGTAGACTCTTCGTAAGGATGTATGTTTGTGTGCTTTACCATACTAGCATCTCGTATTTCTAGTTGTGGAAAGCCTTTCACTAAAGACTTCTTTACTATCTCTTTTAGCTTATGATAGCTCATGTGCCCTAATCTAGCATGCCATAAATTTGCAGTCTCATTCTTTCTAGTCTTGTCTATATATGTATCTTGTGTTGAGATTCCATAGACAGATTCTATGCATCGCTTTTCTATTATTGGAGGATATGTCAGTGTAAAACTTCGATACACTTTGACATCGATAGGCTCAAACACCACATAGTTTCGTACTGATGCTCATTGTGTCACATACAATAATTGTTTCTTCATTTGTGGCACGTGATACACATATGTAGCTGCACTTTATGTGGACTATACGAGGGACGGTAGTCTGACCAATATGAGATATAGGTAATCTTGAGTTGTTTGCTGTTACCAGTATCCGTCCTCCTTTGTATTCAGGCATACCTTGCAATTTGTTTTGGTCACTTGTCATATGATTGGAATACCCTAAATCAACAATCCAATTGTCATATAGTATACAAAATTTTCTTTTATAGTGACAAGTGCAACGTCTTCTCCTGATATCTCAATACATGATGTTGCAAGCTTTATCCTGTTATTTTTGTCTTTCATTCATCTCTAACATAGCAAATGATCCTTGGAAGTCCAAGTCGTCATCATTATAATTTTTAGTGAAAGTTACCGAATTACCTTCCACGCGATTAGACTGACAATCTTGAGCATAATGTCTCTTATTGTCACACTTGTAACACCGATCATCTTATCGACAAAACCTCTGAAAGACTAGTAGAAGATAACTTTGCAGATAATCAAATCTTAAAGACCGAATATATAAAACAGTACTCGTTTATTTAGTCATCAACCTTTAAGTACACTTGTTAGCATATACAATGCACCAAAGATCTCCACGGATAACTCCCCCTGAGTTAGACGTAAATAAATCCTCTACTATTTTTCTTCACTTAGTACAATCTCTATCTAAGTACACTTAAAACCTCCGAAACTTTTTCTCTCTGTTTTGCGTACTTCTCAGATATCTCCCAGGTCCGTTAACCTTCTTTTTTCTCGTCAGGTTAACTTATCTATCTTCCACACAGCACAGCCAACCTCCCGGTTCTCCAGCCGCACCATCTTGTTGATCTCTCTTTAGCATTGACTCCGCCAGATCCAACCTTGACTCCATATTCTTCTCCTTGATCTTCTCATTGACTTCCGTCAATATCTCCTCATTTGAATTTCTGCTCCTTGAATGTCTCAACCACCTGAATTAACAAATATATTCTACGATCCTATTTTCATTGCATTAACAATCTCTCCCTTTGAATTCTTATCAAAGAAACATACTTCAATCAATCATACGGAATTCAAAACGATGCAATAAATAATTCAAGCACAAAACAAACACCACATAAGATCAAGCACTAGAAATGAGTCACGCATATATGTCCAGTGCATAATAAATTCAAGCAAGGAAAGGATTAAGTACACTTAAAATAAGCATTGTCCTTAAGTGCACTTAAAAAACGATGAATGCGTAGGAACATGTTAGTTCCTCTGTCTCTTCCCTCTGCCTTTTTGTGTGGTCGGTTCCTCACGAACCTCCTCATCCTCGTCCTCCTCCTACACTTCTCCCCCTGTTTATGTGATAAGAGTTCAAACAAAGTCAGATACACAATTATAATAACCAATGTACAAGAGAATATAAGTGCACTTGATTACTCTGGAATAGTTTCAGTAGCCCTGTAACAGACTCCTGGCTGCATCAAAAGTGGACTGCATAGTCTCTATAGTCTACTTTAACTTAGTGAGCTCCTGAACAACACTGTTTCCTGAAGTTCCCTTGGTAGCTAAAGAAGGCATCTTAGCCATATACCTCTTCTCCAAAATAATCCATGGGGGAATGTTCTCTCTCATCTCATCTTTGCCAACAATTTCTGGAACTTGTTGACTCAGGATATTCTGAATCAAACACGGGAACAGAAGAATGAACTTCGTAGAGTTTGATAAACCAAGTCCTACGATGGAGTCCAGGAACACCTTTCCAAATATAATTTGGATATCATTCTTCAGGCAATACAGAAAGATTGTTGTATCTTGCCTAAGCCCATCAGACATTTTATTTGACGCCCAGTTAGTGCGAGAGATCTTGTTAAGCAGGCGGTACTCCCATTGAAGTTTTGAATTAGGAATCTAACCAGGCCACATAACCATTGTACCGTCCGTCAGCTCCTTAGTGTCGATGTCCAAATCAAAATTTATTTGAAGTTCCTTTGTGCGTGTCACATCCACATGTGGGATGCCAAGGAAATCATTAATAACTTCAGCACTAAATTTGAGGACATGCCAATGAACATACGTGGTACCAAACAAAACTGACCTTGAATCTTCAATATCCGGAACAACATTTGCATAAAATTCATAGACAAGTTCCTTACAGACAGGAATAATAGTAGTGATTGTGTGCGTGAGCTTGCGGTTCACTAAGAGTTGCCAAATGGGGAGATGCTTGAACTGATTAATGTTTAGACCACGTTCAAAGAATATTTTCTTTTCCTTAAGCGTCTTAAGCCGAGAGATATACGACTACTTATATAATTTGTGTGAATCGGTTTTGGATGAAGAGAAAGGAGTACCTCGCCGTGACGATGCAGAAGTTTTTTTGTCTGCAGCAGAGACCAGTTGTTGAGCATTTACAGGCGTTGTCTGAACAGTGGAAGGAGCATCAGTTGGTGGTGGGGTCGAGGTATTCTGTGTTTCGCTAGGTGGGGTCGAAGATTGCTGAGGTCCGCTTTGTGGGGTCGAAGTTCGCTGCAATTCACGTTGTGGGGTCGAGGTAGATGGGACCCTCGGTTGACTATCAGGGAATGTTTGAATATGCACCATCGACGTTGCATTCGGTCGTCTATTTTCAATTTTATTGGGAGCAAAGTATTTGGTAGCCAGAACTTTGTACCGTCTTCCATTGACGCGCGATGGGTTCCGTGTGAACACCAAATCCCCCATTCGAACCTCCTGGTTGTCAAGCAGGAGAGTATCATTCTCATTCAGACCAAATTTTGTGCTTCGCGTCTCCATCGGTGTTGAAGATAGTATCTGCAATGAAAAAATCTGCTTCTCGTTCTTTCGGAAGTGAGGATTAGGGTTTCAGAATTTCAATCAACAAAAGAAAAGCAGCAATTGAGAGAGGGTTAAGTGCAGTTGCAGAAGTAGCGAAAAAATAGGGATTTGGGAAAAAAATTTGGAAATAACTGCACTAGTCACGTCAGTCTATAAACTATCCTATCACATTTAAATTTTTTTGAAAAAACTACCAAGTTTCTCTGAAAAACACTCAAATATTGATATCAATCATCAAACCAAAGTATAAACCGAGCTATGAAACATGATAAAGAGAATCAAAGCAAAATCAGACCGTTAAGAATTAGGCAAGAACTGCAAACGACTGATTGTTTAATTACACTTACTGAATATTGTTCTCTACTTAAAACAAGCTGCAACACTGTATTACTTCTTATTATTTTTATTTTCTTATTTTTCCTTTTTTTTATTATTAAACACTCATTCACAGCTTCTAGGACGTTGTGTAGATATCCTTTTGTTCATATAACAAGCTCCTTGATTACCCTTTTTAGGTATACTCTTATGCAAGCATAGAGGAGTATGTAAGCTCAATTTTAGCTTTGTATTATAGGACGTTATAACTGAAACTGAATATCTTCCAACTTAGCCCCGAGCATATACTCATAACAAACTGTTCTTATCTCTGCATAGAAATAAGCATAAAAGTTATTTAGACCCGAGCATATACTCATAACAAACTGTTCTTATCTCTGCATAGAAATAAGCATAAAAGTTATTAGAGGAGTAAGCGAGAAAATTAAGTGCACTTGGGTCACCAGATAGAGAACTTATAACTGGTAAAACTATAACAGTGTTTAAAACACTGAGCAATGAGCAATGAAGTGTACTTAAATCAAGCAGACATCTGAGTAATTTCCCTTTTCTACGTAAGATCATCAAAAACTCTGAAAAAATTTATCAATGTAATTACCATAGGACAATCAAAGCTCATAGACACCAAGTGATTTTCTCAGAGAAACAAACCAATTTAAATCCAGGAGTTTTGTGAAGATATTCGTAAGCTGACGTTTCGTAGGCACATACTCCACTTTCATTTGTTTTTGTTCAACTTTCTCCCTAAAAAAATGATGTCTTATTTCAATGTGCTTTATTCTAGAATGCTGAATAGGATTTTTCGATATATTTATAGCACTTGTATTATCACACCATACAGTAAAAGTTTTGGATTTCATATCGTAGTTCATAAACATTTGATTCATCCATAGAAGTTGAGTACAACAACTTCCCAAGGCAATGTATTCAGCTTCTGCAGTAGATAAAGACGTGAATTTTTCTTTTTACTGTGCCAGGATACTAAATTGTTTCCAAGAAAGAAACAACCACCAGACGTGCTTTTTCGATCATCCGCATTGCCTCCCCAATCAGCGTCACTGAAACAAGCAAGTTCACAGTTAGTATCTTTGGAATATATAATGCCATACTCATTGTGTACCTTTGACATATTTTATTATTTGTTTCACAGCCAGCAAATGGGATTTTTCGGTTTTGCTTGATATCTTGCGCAAATCCCTACACTTAGACACAAATCAGGTCTACTTGCAGTGAGATAAAGAAGACTTCCAATCATGCTCCTATAAAGTTTAACTTCAACATCTTCAGACCTGAGTCTTTTGTCAGCTTTGTTGTTGTTGACATGGGAGTACTCGCTGACTTACTATGGTCTAATTCAAATCTTTTCACCAGATGTTTTGCATATTTAGTCTGAGAAATGAATAGTCCATCGTTGAACTATTTCACCTATAAACCGAAAAAATAACTAAGTTCTCCAAACATACTCATTTCGAACTCCCGCTTCATAGTCTGTACAAACCAGTTTACTTTCTCCTGCAATTTAGAACAAAACACAATTTCATCAACGTAAATCTGCTCAACATGCAAAATACCATCAGAATCATGAATAAACAAGGTTTTATCAACTCCCCATCTTTTGTAGCCGTTCCAAATTAGGAAGCTTGTAAGTCTTTCATACCAAGCACGTGGTGCTTGCTTCAACCCGTATAAGGCTTTCTTTAGTTTGTAGACATGCTCTGGATAATGTGGATCCTCAAAACCTTTCGGTTGTTCCACATTAACTTCCTCTTGAAGTATCTCATTTAGAAATGCACTTTTTACGTCCATCTAAAAAAGCTTGAAATCAAAGAAACAAGCAACGCCAAGCAGTAGACGAATTGATTCTAATCTAGCGACATGAGCAATAGTTTAATCAAAATCAACTCCTTCTACTTGTGTATACCCCTGTGCTACAAATCTTGCTTTATTTCTGACAATTTCACCTTGTTCATTTGTTTTGTTCTTAAAAACCCATTTCGTGCCAATCACATTCAAGTTCATTGGTGGAGGAACTAAAATCCAAACGTCACTTCTAACAAACTGTTCTAACTCCTCGTGCATGGACTTTATCCATGATTTGTCATCTAACGCATCACGAACACACTCAGGTTCTATTTGCGAAGTAAAGCATGCAAATTTTACCATATCATGAAAGTTTACTCTTGGTTTGTTACATGTGCGTCAAACGCATCGCGAACACACTTAGTTTCTATTGAGTGATTCTTGTGTACCATTGTTTGATCCATGTTGGTTCTGTGATTTTCATGTTCAGAGACATCTCCATCTGTTTCACATTCAGCCACTTATTGATCAGTAGGTACATTAAATGTTCATTAGCTGATTCTGATTGTTCTTGTATTGTTTCTGAAGTAAAAGGAAAAATGATACTATCAGTTAAGTGATCCTCATCAAAAACAACATTTACAGATTCAATAACCTTCATTGTGCGCAAATTAAAAATTCGAAACGTAGTTGTGTTATTGCCATAACCAAGAAAGATTCCCTCATCGCTTTTGGCATCGAATTTACCCAAGCATTCTGTATCATTCAGTACAAAGCAAGTACACCAAAAAACATGAAAATAGCTTAACTTTGGACTCTTACCTTTCCACAGCTCGTAGGGTGTTTTAGACATACCAGGGCGAATGTAAACACGATTAATAATGTAGCATGCTGTATTTATGGCTTCTGTCCAAAACCTTATAGATATTGATTTTCCATGCAACATAGCCCGAGCCATTTCTTGTAGTGTTATGTTCTTTCTTTCAACGACTCCAATTTGTGTGGTGTCTTGGGTGCTGAAAATTCGTGGATGATGCCATGCTTTTGACAGAAATTTTGAAATACATCATTCTCGAATTCTTTTCCATGATCGCTCCCGATTCTCTCAATACATCCTTTAGTATTTTTCAATTGAAGAAACAAGAAATCAACAACTCGAATGTGAGATTTTTCTTTCAAAAATTTCACCCAAGTATATCTAGAAAAATTATCAACAATAACAAAAATGTATCTTTTCCCTCCAAAACTTTCTGTTCTCATTGGACCCATCAACTCCATATGTACCAGCTCCATAATTTTATCAGTCTTCACTTCTGGCATCCGTTCGTGGTGAACTTTGACCTGTTTACCTAACTGACATGGTTTATAGGTTTCTGTTTTATCTAATTTCAGTTTAGGCATACCTCTTACTGCTGTATGATGCGTATCAGAGTTAAATATAACCTAATCTACCCGCAAGTGCACGGCACGTGTGTAGTATTTTAGGTGTCGATCCCACAGAGACTATGCAATGCTACCTAAACCCGAACTACGAATCAAACTTGCTAACGAAAGAGTGGTGATGAAGAATAAAATACTGAAAGTAAACTAAACTACTTGGGTTCTAACGATAAGACAAGCGTCCTAGGAAACCGGTTTCACCACAAGACTACCGAAACACACGATCAACCTATCTATCATGCAATCCCAGATAAAGCTATCTAAGGCGGACGATCCTAACATGATATCTAACCTCTCTCAAGGCATAGACACGTGATCTAGACAAGTCGCCCCCTACTTTCGTGGCTGACACCTTGAACTAAACCCATAAACTCTGTGATTCGCCCGTTCACCCTCAACCGTTGCTACCCTACTTTCGTGGCCTAACCTCGGTTGTTCTAAACCTGACTTTCTAGGACTAGAATTCTCCTTTCGGTCCTTCTCCTAACCCCTAACACATGCATCTACGTGGCCATCGCAAACACAAGTAAATTCAAGAACTCAGATAAAGAATAGATGAACTAAAACGGGAAGATGCATTCAAAATAGATCAAAAGCGGTCTCGGGATAGCCAAGGACTAATCCCTTCTCCTAGAAAAAACAAACTACTCGCTCATGCGTCTGTAAAGAAACATAAACATAGTAGAAAGTCTAAGGAACATAAAAACCAAACAAAACCGAAGTGGCGGTGCTTGATCTCCAATGCTCCTCGCTTATCTCCTCGCAAGAATCTGCTCTAACTTCGCTGAATTCTTCTCCTCTGTATGCTTGCTGTAATCACGTCTTTTTGCCTCCTTTTAAGCCTCCTAAGTCGGTCCAATTGTTGCCCTAATTGCCCCACGAGTTCCCTTATGTTTTAAGTTAAGTTTACTTAAGTTTTGAGCAGTTTCGGGCCGCTACCCGCTCGGGTAATGAGTGTACCCGCTCGGGTGCGGCTAGGGCAGTTCGTGCGCGTCCTGTGGTGCTGGATTCCTTTAGCTCCAAAATAGTCCAAATATGCGTAAAAACCTGTAAGAACATGAAAAGCACGAAAGCAAGTAAAACGGATACGGAATCATACGTAAAACATCACATATGTATCAAAAACGTCTCCTAAATCGTGCAAGAAATACGTATGAAAACGAGATGATCACTGTAGAATCAGATAGTTTCACCAGAGACCTGTAATTGACGTGTCCTAATCGCTGATGCCACAATGATAGTATATCATCTATTGCTTTGAAGCAAACTTTCTCTTCAGTCCACACATAGCAATTATTTGAAGACCGTGAACCTATAAGTACACACTTATTGTCTGAATTCATCACTTGACATTCCTTGTTAGTGAACTTAACCTGATGATGACTGTCACATAGTTGACTGATGCTAATTAAATTAGCCTGCAACAAATTGCACATTTGTTAAAGTTGGTTGTCCAGGTGAGTTTATGTCTCTAATACCAAGGATTTCAACAAAATTTGAAAGCAGTTCCCTAGTACCTTTCATATGTCTGGAGCATCCACTATCAAAGTACCAGATGTTAGATTTTTCTTTCTGAGCAGAAATATATGCAACATTGCAGTACATATCACTTTTCTTTACCCAAATCTGTTTAACTTTTGGTGACTTACCTGTGTCATACGTGAATTTTTTATAACAAGTGCGCTGTTTATAACCTCTGATTCCACAGAAAAAGCAAACTACTAAGTTTCTCTTCCTGTTTTTACCTTGGTGCATTGTTCCATGATTATGACCATTATGTTGTGTATGCATTGTTCTTCTCTTGTTCTTGTTTTGATAAGATGTCTGAAATTGTCTTCTGGGCTTGTGCTCCAAGACATGATCATTTCCACTTCTTCTCGTCCTAAAAGTTTTGTACATTCTGACCTTTATTAAGAATACCGTGAGACAACTGTTTTTCTTTCCATTTCAGATTTTCTTGCAAATCCCCTCCACAAACAAATTTATTTTCTGACTTGTTTGAGTTTCCAAGGTATCCAATTCCATGGTTATCGCATTTTCTTTTGCCAATAGAGAGCAAGTGGTCCAGTTTCTCCGTACCATTTGACAGCATCTTGAGCTGTTTATTGGTCTCTTCTAACCACCTTCTTGCAAAGTGCACATCCTCTTCCTTAGCAGCTACTTCTTTCTTCATATCTTGAATCGGAGCTTCCAATTTCTCATTTGTCTTGATCAGTTGGACATTTAATTTGCTCATCTAAGCCACTCATTGTAAATAGTCTTTACATCAACTTGGTCTTCTTCTTCTTCTTCAAGTTGATCTTTTTCACTTCGTTTGTCATTTTCATCAGTAATGCCGATAAATGCATCAAAACTCGACTGTTCCTTTCACTACTAGAAAATTCAAGATTAGGGACGGAATTTGGGGATCGACATTTCCATCCCTAAATTTAGGGACGGAGTATACACGGATTAGGGATGGAAAATGAAATCCGTCCCCAATCCATCCCTAAATTTGGGTACAGAAAAGTCATCCCTAATCCGTCCCTAATTTGGGGACGGAGTTTCTTCCGTCCCTAAATTTGGGGACGGATTTGGGATCGTCCCTAAATTTAGGACTTTAAAAACTGTTTTAGGGACGGATTCATGATGATTTTTCGGAAAATTAATTTCTTAGTCCCTAATCCGTCCCTAATTCGTGTATAAATAATCTATTTAACCCCTCAACCATTGATCCGTTTTTCATAAGCAACTCTCATATTTTTTACCGCATATCTTCTATAGTGTTTGCGATTATAATGGCATCTTCATCAAGATCGAACATTTTTTATTCTAGACAATGGATGTACAGAAGAATTGATCCAGAATCTCAAAGCGTATCGAAAGAGTTTATAGAAGGCGTCACACAGTTTATGGCAATGGCGACGAATCAACAACTTTACAAAGAAACATGTATGTTGGTTTGTCCATGCATCAAATGCAAGAATGAAAAATTTGTTAATGAGAGAATTGTTTGGAAGCATCTTTATTTAAGAGGATTTACCCCGAATTATTTCATGTGGTTATGTCATGGAGAAAATTTTGCACCACGACCTAGTAATGTTGTGGAAAACTTTAGTAGGGGCATACATCATGATGAATTTGAGTCTTCTCAAGATGTAGAAATGAACCCTTATGTGGAAATGGTGCAAAATGTATTCCGTAAAAGAAACAAAAATATTGAAGAACATCTGAATGAAGAAGCAAAAAGTTTTTTGAAATGCTAGAAAGTTCTAGGAATCCACTTTATGATGGTTGTAGGAGTGGTTTATCATATTTATCTATGTCTGCACGTTTGATGAATTTGAATACTGAAAATAATTTGTCTGAGAATTGCATGGATTCGATATTGCAATTAGTAAGAGATTATCTGCCAGAAGATAATAATGCAGTAGACTCCTATTATGAGACAAAGAAGATGATGCGATTTTTGGATTTATTGCCATATCAAAAGATTGATGTTTGTCAAGACAATTGCGTGATTTTTTGGAGAGAGACATCGGAGATGAGTAATTGTCTATTTTGTGGAAAAGATCGGTTTTATTTAACAAAGAATGGAAAATCGGTTCCATATCATCGTATCTGGTATTTACCAATTACAGACAGATTAAAAAGATTGTATCAATCTGTGGAGACCGCAAGCGATATGAGATGGAATGCTGAGCATTCAAGTCGTGAAGGAGAGATGTGTCATCCCTCAGATGGTGAGGCGTGGAAACACTTTAACAAGGTATATCCTGATTTTGCGGCTGAGAGTCGAAATGTCTATTTAGGTCTTTGTACCGATGGTTTTAATCCATTTGGGATGTCTGTGAAGAATTATTCCTTGTGGCCAGTTATAGTGACCCCTTACAACTTACCACCGGATATGTGCATGAAACGGGAATTTTTGTTCTTAACAATAATGATTCCCGGGCCTAATCATCCGAAAAGAAGTTTGGATATATTTCTTCAACCACTTATTGAAGAATTAAAAGAATTATGGAATGGAGTTCAAGCGTACGATGTCTCGAAGAAACAAAATTTTATGTTACGAGGTGCTCTCATGTGGACAATAAGTGATTTTCCAGCTTATAGTATGTTATCTGGATGGACAACGCATGGTCGATTGGCTTGTCCATATTACATGGAGGAAACAGAAGCTTTTCAGTTGAAACATGGAAGAAAGACGAGTTGGTTTGATTGTCATCGTCGTTTTCTTCCTGTTGATGATGCATTACGACACAACAAGAGAAATTTCAAAAGGAATGTAGTTGTGCGGAAATCTCCTCCTCTAGTTTTGACCGGCGAAAAGATTTATATGAACGAATTCTTGCTTTGGGTATTCTGAGGAGAGTAGATTGCGGAGGGAACAATCATCCGAGAATTGGTGGTTATGGAATTACTCATAACTGGTACAAGAAGAGCATATTTTGGGATTTGCCGTATTGGAAAAATTTGAAACTTTGACATAATCTTGATGTAATGCACATAGAGAAGAATTTTTTCGATAACATCATCAATACAGTATTGAATGTCAGAGGGAAGATGAAAGACAATATTAAATCACACAAGGATCTAGAAGAGTATTGCTCACGAAGGGAGTTACATATAGGTGATGACGATAAAGCGAAATGATAAGAAATATAAATTGTTGAAATAGTTGAAAGAAGATGTGAAATTTCCCGATGGCTATGCGTCTAACATTGGAAGGTGCGTTGACATTCAAGGAGAAAAGTTATTAGGGATGAAAAGTCACGATTTTCATGTATTCATGCAAAGACTACTTCCGATATGTTTTTCTGAATTGATGGACAAACATGCACACGAAGCAATTGGAGGTATGTGGTTGATTTTATATTAATATGTAGTTTGAATATTTGTTAAATACACTAATAATACTTTCATGTTATAGGTATTGGCCTATTCTTCCGAGATTTATGTTCGAGAAATCTGAGTTTGGATGTGGTTCGTCGACTCGAAAATAACATAGTAACTATACTTTGTAACTTGGAAAAGATTTTTTCACAATCATTCTTCGATGTTATGGAGCATTTAACAGTTCATTTACAGCACGAAGCCGCATTAGGAGGTCCAGTTCAATTTCGTTGGATGTATCCTTTCGTCCCCAATCCCGGGACTGTTTGGTGACTAATTTTTCCGTCCCTAATTGGGGACGGATAGCATTTGGAGACGCGCGATTGGGGACTACCGCTGGTCGTCCCTAAAACCTGATTTTCTTGTAGTGTCTTCAGTCTCATCTCCAGATTCAGAACTGGATTCACTGAATGTGATTAGTGATTTTTCCTTTGCATAGCTATTGTCAGCACATTCATTTTTAGTATGTCCAAAGCTCTTGCATTTGAAACATTGTGTCTCTCTTACATTTTTCAGCATACTTTCTGTTTTTGTGATGCTAGGACAATCTGATTTGAAGTGACCAAATCCTTTGCATTCGTGGCATTGAGCTCCGGATTTATTCTCCTTTTTAGATCCAACTTCCTCAGGCGATGACTTTTTCATTCCTGACCGTTTCTTCATAAATTTTCCAAACTTCCTGGTCAGTAGGACAATATTTTCCCCAAGATTGTCCAGTCTGGTGCTTTCTGATGTAGTCTGTAATACTACTCCTTTGCTTCCATATTTAGTTGTATCTCCTTGTTCGAGTTGAAGTTCAAGTTCATACGCAGCCAAGATTCCAACTATTTCTTTGAAGCTTGTAGTGTCTATATTAAAGGACATGTTCATTGCAACGTTCTGCGCATGAAACTTCTTAGGTAGTCATCTCTGTAATTTCTTAACCAGTTTCTTATCGTCCAGATTCTGCCCAAGTACACTTACTTCATTGGCGATGACATTCATTCGACTGCTGAATTCTTTTACGCTTTCATACTCCCCCATCTCTAGTTTCTCAAACTAATGTTCTAATATATCCATACGTGTTCTTTTGACGCTACTGGTGCCTTCATGAATAGTTTCCAACCTATCCCATGCATCTTTGGCAGATTCGCATCCTTTAATTTGTTTAAATTCATTAATGTCCACTGATGAGAAAATAGCTGTCAGGGCTTTTGCAATGAAGGTTGAACTTCTTTTCTCATTAGGCGTCCATTGATCTGATGACTTCTCTTTTTCATTTCCATTTTCATCAATGATAGTTGGTGGAGTCCATCCATTCTTCATGGCACTCCAGGCATCTTCATCAATTCCTCTTATACTTGCCCTCATCTTGACTTTCCAATATCCATAGTTAGACGCAGCTAACATGACACGTTTTCCAAACGAGTACAGATCTCTTGGTCCTTCCATTTTATTGTCTTCTCAAATCTCAAACCAACTCTTAGATTTACTCTAAATTTAGGTTACCAGCTCTGATACCGATTGAAAGACTAGTAGAAGATAACTTTGTAGATAATCAAATCTTAAAGACCGAATATATAAAACAGTATTCGTTTATTTACTCGTCAATCTTTAAGTACACTTGTTAGCATATACAATGCACCAAAGATCTCAACGGATAACTCCCCTGAGTTAGACGTACATAAATCCTCTACTGTTTTTCTTCACTCAATACAATCTGTTTCCAAGTACACTTAAAACCTCAAAAACTTTTTCTCTCTGTTTTGCATACTTCTCAGATATCTCCCAAATCCATTAACCTTCTTTTTTCTCGTCAGGTTAATTTATCTATCTTCCACACAGCACAACGAACCTCCCGGTTCTCCAGCCCCACCATCTTGCTGATCTCTCTTCAGCATTGACTCCGCCAGATCCAACCTTGACTCCATCTTCTTCTCCTTGATCTTCTCATTGACTTCCTTCAATATCTCCTCATTTGAATTTTTGTTCCTTGAATGTCTCAACCACCTGAATTAACAAATATATTATACGATCCTATTTTTATTGCATTAACAACCTCTTTTCCTCTTGGTCATCATAATGTTAACGAGCTCCCCCTTGCAGCCAAACGTTTCCTTGTTGGCCTCACTGCCAACCTTGTTGTCTTTTAACCAAGCTTTCTCTGTTACCATTATATCTCCTACTACTTCTCTCATGCTCCTTAGGCCTTTTTCTTTTTCCTAAAGAGAGCCTTATCTTCCTGATTTGTGGACACCTTAGACATTTGATTCTCTAGGTCCTTTTGATTAGCCAAGATACTTTTCATCCATGAATATTATTCTCGGCATTAGTCTTTCATTTACAATACTTTCAGGGTCTAGTTTTGCTATTTCATTGCACAAATATTTTACTTTAGCGAAGAAGTACCTTACTGTCATGTTAATTTGTCAAATAGAAACAAACTCGTTCTCCAACCGTTGTAACTTAGCTTCATTCTTCATTGTAAACAAGGTTTCCAAGGTATCTCATGACTCCTTTGGGCAAATGAGTCGCTTAATCCATTGTAGGAACTCATCTTCCACCGTGTTAGTTAGTAAAAACAAAGGTTTTTCAGCCTTGACCTCCCAACTCTCTTTCTCCTCCTTTTTAATTGGTGGTATTGTCTCATTATCACCAACCAACTTCCATAAATCTTGCCACAACAAATAATATTTGATTCGAATTGACCAAATACTATAATTGTTCCAATTGAGCTCTCGACTAAGTTAGCGTCCAACACTGGTCTCTGATACCACTAGTAGTCAATTACGAGTCCAAGTGATATACTAGAAATATATTTTTTTAGCAACTCTCAAACAATTTTACTAAAAGAAAGATTTACAAAGAGGAAGACTCTCTAACTTATTTTGGATATCTCACTCACTAAAACTCAGTCTATTCTTTGTTTTCGTGGAGAACTCTCAACTCACTCCCTCACCTTACAAACGAGCTCAAATGCTCTATTTATAGTTTTGGTAAACACTCCATAGGTTATTCTAGATTGTTGAAAACACCTAGGTAATATTAGTGCAACTTCACAAGGGTTTGCTTTCTCAATGTTTTGTTGAATAGATTATGAGACACCACATTAATTTGCTCTTGTCCGTAACTGTAACAGAGACTTGCAGGAAGTCGCTTACCTTAAGAACAAGAAGTCTCTGTTAGTATTTATGTGAAAGAGCTTGGCTAGCGTTTCTGTTCTTGCCAAAGGAATTGCAAGACAACGTTTGGAATACGGTGGGGTCCTTCAAGTGAATAATTATGATATCTGAAGACATATACACATGCCCATGAAGACGATCATACAAGACAGGAACATGTGAACTCTCCCCCTACAAGTCTTTGAAGGCCACAGATTCAATCCGTGATATCATTATATATACATTGCTCCGAAGCTTATTCTCAAAACAAGGCAATCTCTTCAACCCAACAAATAGCAATAAAAAAGAAACAAAAAGTTTCCAACTTTTCGTCAAACCATCTGCAAAACCAGCTTTTCAAACACAACAATGGCTCTCATGAGAGGTCTCTTGGGTGCAAAGAAGATTCTAAACAGAGGATCTTCGGCACCAAAGGGGTTTCTTGCGGTGTATGTCGGAGAGAGGGAGAAGACGAGATATGTTGTGCCAATCTCGTACTTGAATCAGCCTTCCTTTCAAGACTTGCTTCAGAAAGCCGAAGATGAGTTCGGATTCGATCATCCAACAGGCGGCTTGACGATCCCTTGTCCTGAAGAAGTTTTTCTGAGTGTAACTTGTAGGCTACAAGGGAGATGAAGAATCATAGATTGCTATGTCTCAGGATAGGTGTAAATAGATGACATTCTTTTTTTTACATAGAGTTATATTCAATACCAATACCATTTTTGGCATAATAAACGGTGAACGCCTTTCTGGTAGTCTCCTTTCTAGTAGTTTTTATATATTACCGATTTCATCCGGTCAAGTTATTACAACATAAAAATAAATAAATAAAATAAAATAAATAAAATGGTCAAGGAATATTATTATTCAATTATAGAATGAAAAAAAAAACTATCTAAGTTCCGTGGTCACTCTTCAAGTCTCGACCAACCTCATCATTCTTAATGTTTTGAGCCAAATTTCACAATTGATAAAGTTTTAGTAATACTTTGATGTGCGTAGACTCAAGTAATAAATTACCTAGACTAACGCTTCCGCAAGAATACGGATCGTGTAGCAACTAGGGTCGAACACAAGGAATTGATGCGACTTACAAGTTATTAAACTAATGAATAAGACGTGATGAATCAAATAGTAGTGGAATGCAAACTAACCTAAATGCAAACTAAATTAAAGATAGGTAGGAATGACTCTAAGACTAATCACCATAGGTATCGAGAGTTGCATGACAATGTAACGGAGTTCTAACGAGATAATTGGTCTAAAGTACTATCATGAGTTCAGGGAATTCAAGCTCTCCTATAGGAACTGACTGGCGTAGACTTGTCCACTATCTACCATGCATATACCAATGTATCCATTGCGTATCTTACATGGATAGACGCATTACGACCGCTATCCTAATCCCTAGATTTAACCGATTGACCTGGCGTAGATTCTAAACCGGCAAACCCTAAATCATGGCTAAGTTCCGAAGTCTAATGCCCTGGCGTTGGTTTATTAGGCTTCTAACATCATTCAATCAAGTGGCGTACAAGTAAAGAAAGCATTAAGAACAACCATGAGATCTGAAAACATGATAAAATACCGATTTCATTCATTCAAGTGGCGTACAGGTAATGAAAGCATTAAGTTCCACCATTCATTAAGCACGAAACTCCATTACATCTTGGCAATACTCTCTATCCTATGGCAATAGATCTATATGAACATGAACTCAGAAAACGAAACACAAAACAAATCTATATTCAACATAGAAAGAGAAAGAGATGACTCCCTATGTCTTCAATAGATCCTCCATGCCTCGGATCCCTCGTTCCGTCCTCCGTGATGTCTCCAATTCGTGCTCTAATGCCTCTGAATCGTCCCCCCTTCTGTTCTAGCTCGAATCCTCTTTAAATAGATCTAATTTCCCTTGATTTGGCCGTTCCAAAACTTAGGAAAGTTGTTGAGATCTAGGGACCCGAGCGGGCACACCTTGTACCCGCTCGTGCAAGCCTTGTGCCCGAGCGTGTTCATCCATTTTCACCCGAGCGGGCACTCGTGCCCGACCATGTGTGTATTGAGCCCGAGCGGGTAAAACTCACGGTGCTTCTTGGCATGAATTGGCCCGAGCGGGCAATGCAAATACACCCGAGCGGGCACCTATGCCCGAGCATGTCCATTGAGCACCCGAGTCGTGTAGACTTACGGGATTGCTTGGCATGAATTAGCCCGACCGGGCACTCCCTATCCACCCGAGCGGGCATGTCTTGAAATGTCGATTCCGCTCCTTTCGCTCGGTGTTTGAGTGCTCACTTCCATCCGTGGCCTTGCACAAGTCGAACCTTGTTACACAACTTCATTTTCGGGGTTAGATTGCCAATATCTCTCGTGTTTCTCCTCATATCTTCATTTCCTACACAAAACACGAAATGTAGATGAAATCCTCGAATAAGCTCGATAAATGAATGAAATCTAATAAATCTAATAAAAACTATACCTAAGAATGACATAAAAACTACTACGGATTACGTGTTATCATACTTCATTTGAAATTTTGTGATATCTTTTTTAAATGAAATCTAATGTCAATATACTTGGTTTTTACATGGTGCACATCGTTCATGGACAGATTTTGGAAAACATATTCTGAAAATCACAAAACACTTGTGCAAATTCAGATTTTACACCAAATTTTTCAACAATCCCTTTCAATCGCGATGCCTCTTTGTAGCTTCAACAAAATCTATATATTCAGCTTTTATTATCAACAATTCAATTACCGGTTGGAGACTTGATTTCCAGCAGATAACATTCTCTCCAAGTAAAAAACAAAACAAGTAATGGATCTTCTCCCACTCAAATTGCCAGCATATTTCGAATCACAATACCCCTTAACTCTAAAACGAGTTTTTCTGATATAAGTGAGCTTCAATTTTTGAGTTCTTTGAATGTATCCCATGATCCATTTTATTGCCTCCTAATGTTCTCCATTTGGAATGCTTATGAAATTGCACACCACTCCCAATTCATGAGCTAAATCTGGTCTGGTTCCAATCATAAAGTACATCAGACTTCATGCAACGTTGAGTATGGTATATAGCCTCCTTGTTGTGATTGTCTTCTGATGTGCGTTATATCAAGTAATAAATTACCTAGACTAACGCTTCCGCAAAAATACGGATCGTGTAGCACTAGGGTCGAACACAAGGAATTGATGCAACTCTAAAGCTATTAGACTAATGAATAAGACGTGTGAAATCAATAGTGGATGGAATGCAAATGCAAACTAAACTAAACTAATGATAGGAATGACTCAAAGACTAACCACCATAGGTATCGAGAGTTGCACAACGATGTAACGAAGTTCTAGCAAGATCATTGGTCTTAGATACTATCACGAGTTCAGGGAATTCTAGCTCTCCTATAGGAACTGACTGGTGTAGACTTGTCCACTATCTAGCATGCATATACCAATATATCTATTGCGCATCTTACATACATAGACGCATTACGACCGCTATCCTAATCCCTAGATCCAATCGATTGACCTGGCGTAGATTCTAAACCGATTAAACCCTAAATCATGGCTAAGTTCCAAAGTCTAATGCCCTGGCGTAGATTTATTAGACTTCTATATCATCAATCAAGTGGCGTACAAGTATTGAAGCATTAAGATCAACCAATCAGTCTGATAACATGATCAAATACCAAATTCATTCATATCGAGTGGCGTACAAGTATGAAAGCATTAAGATCCACCATTCATTAAGCACAAGACTTCATTACATGTTGGCAATACTCTCTATCCTATGGCAATAGATCTACTTGGACATGAACTCAGAAAACGAAACATAAAGAATATTAAATTCAACATAGAAAGAGAATAAGAATGTTCCCTATTCATCAACCGATGTCTTCAATAGATCCTCCATGCTTTGGATCCCTCGTTCCGTCCTTCTCGATCCCTCCAAGTGTGTCTCCAATGTCTCTGAATCGTCCCCCCTCTTTTCTGGTTCAAAAACTCCTTTATTTAGATCAGATCTCTCTTAGTTTGGCCGTTCTAAATCTTAGGAGTTAGTTGAGATAAACAAGGGCCCGAGCGGGCACAGCTTTTACCCGCTCGTGTAGGCCTTGTGCCCGACCGTGTACACCCATTTTAGCCCGAGTGGGCACCTATGCCCGAGTGTGTTCCTCTTCAGCCCGAGTCGTGCAAACCTACGGCACATTTTGGTGACAATTAGCCCGATCGGGCATTCCAATTCCACCCGAGCGGGCACACATGCCCGAACATGTTCCTTGAGCACCCGAGTCGTGCAAAGCTATGGGTTTGTCTTGACATCAAGTTCCCGAGCGGGATCACTTCCAATGCCCGAGCATGCATGTCTTGAGATGTTGTTTCCGCTCCCTTCGCTCGGTGTTTGAATGTTCACTTCAATCCATGGCCTTGCACAAGTTGAACCTTGTCACTCAACTACGTTTACGGGGTTAAATTGCCATCATCTCTCGTGTTTCTCCTCATGTCTTCGTTTCCTATGCAAAACACGAAATGTAGATGAAATCCTCGAATAATCTCGATAAATGAATGAAATCTAATAAATCTACTCAAAACCTAGACCTAAGAATGATATAAAAACTACAACGGATTACGTGTTATCAATAATTATTAAATCGAAAAAAACTGAAGAAAAGACAAATTTGCCCTTAAATTTCGAACATGAAAAAACCCACGTTCTGCAGTTTTTCGACGTGAAAAACTGTCAAACCGTGTCAAAAGCAAGAAAGGCGAAC
>CM071873.1:3230549-3251589 GCA_036759665.1 Gynandropsis gynandra | reverse complement strand
GGCACAGCCTTTACCCGCTCGTGCAGGCCTTGTGCCCGACCCTGTACAACCATTTTAGCCCGAGCGGGCACCTATGCCCGAGTGTGTTCCTCTTCAGCCCGAGTCGTGTAAAGCTACGGCGAAGTTTGGTAACTATTAGCCCGAGCGGGCACTCCAATTCCACCCGAGCTGGCACACATGCCCGAACATGTTCCTTGAGCACCCGAGTCGTGCAAAGCTACGGGGTTGTCTTGGCATCAATTACCCGAGCGGGCACACTTCCAATGCCCGAGGGTGCATGTCCTAAAATGTTGTTTCCGATCCTTTCGCTCGGTGTTTGAATGTTCACTTCAATATATGGCCTTGCACAAGTTGAACCTTGTCACTCAACTGCGTTTTCGGGGTTAAATTGCCATCATCTCTCGTGTTTCTCCTCATGTCTTCGTTTCCTATGCGAAACACGAAATATAGATAAAGTCCTCGAATAAAATCGATAAATGAATGAAATCTAAGTAATCTACTCAAAACTAAACCTAAGAATGATATAAAAACTAAAACGGATTACGTGTTATCATCTTCCTTCTCTTCTTCCTTTTCCTTCACTGATTGAGTTTGAAATGAGCTCCAAGAGGAGTAGCAATTGACCTTGATTGGTGTATACCATAAATCACCAGAACCTTACTGGGATAGTCCTGATTCACAGAGAAAATATCTCACATTTTTCATGATTGTACGGTTCATTACATTTATTACTGCATTCTGTTGAGGAATATACACACAACTTTGGTGTCTTTTGATGCTATTGTCACTGCAAAAGCTGTCAAATCTTTGGATGCAGTACTTTAGTCCATTGTCTATTCTAAAAGTTTTTTTTTATCTTCTACCGAATTTGATTCTCAACAAGAGTCTTCCATTCAAGAAATTTCTCATCTTTTTTCTTGAAAAAATACACACATGCTTTCCTGGAAATATCATACTATAAAAGAGATGAAATACTTAGGTTTGGAAAATGATTCTGGGACTACTAGAGCACCCTAAGGATCTTAGTGTACATATTCCATAATCCTTTTGGTGGTATGTTCCCTCCTCGAAATGGTTTTCTATGTGCTTTCCGTAAAATGCAGTGTTCACTGTAACTAAACTTTGAACTCCCATTGCTTTATAACAACCCTCCTTTATCATCACATCTAAACCTCTTTGAAACATATGTGTGTCCTAGCCTTGAGTACCATAGATCCAGATCATCTTGTGTCTTTGTTACATAATTAAGTTCACCCATTACAATCCTACTTTGCAGAATGATAACACGTAGTCTAGGTTAGTTTTAGGCTATGCATTTAAATCATATTTGTGTAATTTGCATAGCACGAGTTACAAAACCTGACACGAATTAATCATCTATCCTGTCTTTTAATTTCTTTTTAGAGTTTAAGGCGACAAGGCATAATCGAGTTTAATGATGTTGATTTCTGGAGTCAATTGTGCATACATGAAGCTACAAACCATTCGAAGAAGATTTATACCAAAGAACCGCATGGAATATCCGAGCATCTAGTGAAAGGAGCAATAATACAAAGTTAATCCCACCCGCTCGTACTCATAGAAGGCGTTGCTCGGGTTGTACCCAAGAGATGTTTTAGCCCAACTTGGAGTGCCTTTTACCTCGTGTGTGCTTCATACATTCCAAGAGCCTGAACGGATCCTACACTTGAGCCCCTACGAGTTACATTCGCAAAAAAATGTGTCCGCCTTAAAGAGCTTCCCAACATGCACGGGTTGCCTCGAAGACAAAGAGCCCAAGCCGGTCCTCCGCTTGAGCCCGCCCGGGTCATGTGTCCTAACAGAATCCCTAAGAGCATTCAAACGAAGGAAAATAATGCAAAATGACGCCTCAAATAAGCTTGGACGTCACATAACCCTAAAGGGGCAAAAAACACACAGAGGAAAGTCAGGAGAAGTGGAGAACGAAGGAGACAACATCAGAACATCGGTGACGAGATATGGAAGTTTGAGGCATCGTATTCCTTACTCTTTATCATTTCTAGTGTTTTTCTCTCTTGTTTTGTATCATAATCTATGAGTGAGTAGGTCGGTAGCTATGGGTTAGGGACATTGGTTTTGTAAGGGATGCTTGTGTTTACTCCTTAATGCTTAGTCTTTCAAAGTTTCTTGTATTTGGATTCCACGATCAATGCTATGAATGTTCTATGAATGTGTTGTTCACTCAATAACTTAGGATTTCATATTTATTTGGGAGGTTAGATTATTAATTCAGAAATATTGATTGTTGATTGAGTTTGATTGATGAGAATCTGATCGGTTGGTTAATCGGCTCAGGAATTAGGATTGCATGCTTATTGCTACCGTAATTACATGTTAATCTCTGCTAGGAGGTAGGAATGCATGTTATTGTGGTTAGGGAGTTTAGGTGTTGAGAGAATCATTCTCTATTTACGACCATGAATTTTCTGTTATCAAGATAATTTGATTGATTTATGCTATTTTGTTTGCATCCTTGTAATTTCGGTAACCCCAAGCCCGTATGTTCTTAGTCTTAGTTTAGTATTACATTCTCCGATTTTACCCCATATAATCATCAGTTTCATCTGTCTTAGTTTAGTTATATTCTTAGATTAGGTTGCATTAGTCCCTAGAGATCGACCCTGGTACTACAACCGGTCCATATTCTTGTGGTAAGTGAGTATTGGGCATTCTATTTGCTTGATAATTCGCGTTTCAAATTCGGGTTCCGTTGCCGGGGACTAATTATGATCTAGATTATAAATTTTTTATATTAAGATTTAGTCCTTTCCGTAGTCTTAGTTATTCTTTTTCATTTTTCTTTTCTTTTTATCGAGTCTTCCTTACCTACATCGGATTTATACCTTGTCTTTTGCTGTTCGTATATTCTTGTTCAAGTACCATTGTATGAGTCGCTCCACCCAAAAGTTACTCATATATGATCCCAAGATTGAAAGAACAACACGGGATTTGCACAAAAGCTACTTTCTTATGGGAATACAAGTAACGTAGATAACTCGCAGGACTTTAAACCATGGATGATGATAGGAAACCATAACCAAGATTTCCTGTAGAGGGGGAGTGGCCAGAACCAAAGCTAGCAGAAACGTGCACAACCCTCAGGTGACTCCGAGATTCTTTCTATGTTGCAATTGTTGCTGCAGGAACAAAAGAATCACAACTACACGCTTGGAGAAATCAAGGTTGTCCAAGATGACACAAGGAAACAGATGGAGAGCTTCCAAACACACCTGAAACACCTGGAAACACAAGTGGCACAATTGGCTTAAGGGTCTAGCCGAAAACCTGGATAGCTCCCCGAGGAGCCTGAGACAAATCCCTAGGAGCATATTAACTCCATCTATTTGATGAATGGCAATCCATGCCTTCCAGATCCATGAGAGAAGAACGTCCGAGAAATAGAAGTGTACAAGACATTGCTCAAGGCATGGAAGAGGAAGACACCGACAAGGAAGAGGAGAAAGAGCTGGCCTATGTGAAGCCGACCCCGAGGCCACCACTCTACCCTTCCCACAACACCAATGGAAGTAGAACGATGACGCTCACTTCGCCAAATTTTTGAAACTCCTAAGGAAGCTACAATTCACTATCCCATTCTACGATGTGCTCATGAATATACCCTCTAATGCCAAATTCCTCAAGAACATAATAATGAGGAAGATGACTGTAGACAATGAGGTAGTGATAATCACTAACTCTCTCATGCAACCGCCACTATGGCTAAAAATATATCTGATCTAGGTAATTTCGTCATCCCTTGCAAGATTTATGATTATGAGATTTAGCATGCACTTATCGACATCAGAGCGAGTGTGAGTTTGCTACCACTGTCACTTGTTAAGAAACTCAATCGAGTAGGAGATCTACAGCCCACACATGGCCGATCAGTTCGTATGAAGACCTGAAGTCATAATGACGAATGTTGCAGTATAAGCGTGAACATTCTGGTTCCTCGTGGACTTTGTAGTAGTGGAAATGGAGATGAACCAAAAGATATACATCATTTTGGGAAGGCCATTCCTCAACATGGCGAATATGGTTATATATTACGATAAAGGTAGACCGGTCATGAAGTTCGGAGATGAGTCCATTGAGTTCAAGCTCGAAGATATGCTGAAGTCGTACATGACTGAACCCGTGATGCACATTGACATAGTGGATGACCTAGCTGAGAAAGTTCAACATGAGCATTGAGACATCCACCCCCTGGAGATAACACTTTTATCATGCACCGAGAGCTTATTTCAGTCACCCAAGACGTCGAGGAATGCATACAACTTATGAAGGTGTTGACAACATGTGGAATGAACTTAAACCTGCACGTGCCCATCTTGCAACCCGTGCAAGCCCGTATTGCATGATCTGGCCGGGGTAGATCATACCCGGCCATAGGTAAACCTTTCTAAGATAGAAGACCCATGTTGGTAGATGTTCGAGCACAAGCAGGCTAAGGTGTTTCAGATTTGCGCATCATTTTCTACACCCTCGATCGCCCGTGTACGCACGGATCCCGCTAGGAGTGCCCGGGAAGCACCTAAGATCTTCAAGGAGCGCACAAAGAAATGACATGATAAGCACATCCTCCAGCGCTCATTTAGGGTAGGTGACCGGGTATAAATCTGTAATTATTGCTTGAGATTGTTTCAACGGAAGCTCAAGTCGCGATTGTCGGGGCTCTTTACCATCAAAGGTGTCTCAGCACATGGAGTCGTAAAGTTGGACAAGTGAAATGGAATATCGTTTATGGAAAATGCTGAGAGGGTAAAGACGTACTATGCTAATCACATAGAGGAGGAAATAGGCATAATTCCTCTTTCCGATCCCACACACGTCTATCGGGAGGCAACCCGAGCTTTAGTAGACATGCATAACACCTAGCTATAACGCCAACTCGGGAAGGAAAAATACACCAGGTGTACATGTTCTTCATTTCCTGAATCTTCTCCCTACTTTTGGCATGTGAGTTCCTCTAACAGATTTTGAACACCGAGATATGTTCAAGTCTAGGGAGTGGGGTACTATTTGAGTGATATGCTTGCAATTAGGATTAGACGTAGATTTATTTTTTTTATTTTGGCATATTAGGTCAATGTTTTTTCCTTTTCTTATGATTTTTACCGGGATATAAATTATGAGACTTTGAGCTTTAGCCATTTTTGTGCGAATTTGTCGAATCAAGAACAAAAGTCTAGGTTTGCTTAAAAAGACTTTTAGGTACTGGCTAGTCTAGTAGTTATGCATGAATCCATGGCTTATAATTGTATTCCGCCCCCTAGGTTTTAGTCCCAAGTGTCCATATCTCAGTGTATACTTTTGAGGCTTTGCTAGGTCGGACACCTTTTAGATTTAATATTGCATTCTTATGATTCCACGCGCTTACACTATACTATCAATGGAATAAGCTTCTAGCTGTTTCCGTCTTATATTGACATGAGTGCATTGATCGTGATGGTTCGGGGGCTAAGTGGTGGGTTCAGGCGCTTTTCTACGTCCTAAAGGTTAGAATTGATGCGTGATGTTATGGTTCGGGTCTAAACGGTTCTTCGATAACATAACTTCTTCACTCCTCTAAGGTTACAAGACCTTATGAGTGTGCCAATTGGCAACCTGAGTCTATGATCACTAATTTTTGTACACAATATTATGACCAAATTTAATGACCGTTGTGACGTTTACGTGTTATTATGTATTAGTTTTACTTGTTTGATATTTATGTGTGGTTATGTATTAGTCTTACTTGTTTCTTTCGTTGTTGTATTTGTAGGATTTAAAATGTGAGAATTGAGATAACACGGGATGAGAAATGAAGAAGAAGTGAATGACAAGCAAGACAATTTTCCCCGGTTTCTTCCACAATTTCTCCATTGATCAACATAAGATCACTCTCATAAATATCTCCATAATGTCAAAAACGACCCATGATAAGACGTAAAGTGTATCAGTTTTAGGTTAGGTATTAGTATCATTTTCACATATATTTCATAGTTAGAGTTACATTTCCGATACGATTCTTCTTTACATACGCCCATTTTGTTGGTTTTCAGGTTTTAAGGCGACAAGGCCTAGACGAGCGTAAAAATGCAAATTCCTGAACCAAAACACTCAAATTGAAGATACAATTCACTCGGAGCCAAAATCAAGCCTCAGAACTCAAAGAAACACCCGAGCAACGAGCAGAAAAGAGCAAAAACATGGATTGAAGAGTGCCCGCTCGGGCACTGAGGTCTACCCGCTCAGGCAAAACCAACGGGGTTTATTTGCAACACCTTGCACGACCCGGGCACGATCGGGCACAACAAGATACCCGGTCGGGCAGTTAATTGATCCTAAAAATCCCCGAGAGTTTACACGACTCAGGCTGTTCAACCACGCGATCGGGTTCTAATGCCCGATCGGACAGGATTGAGAACACGATCGGGCGCACCTCTGCAAGACCGGGTAAAACGTGTACCCGACCGGGCCGTCTTTCTCGCAATAATCGTGACTTTGAATTCGAACGAGCTAATTAAAAGAATAGAACGGATCCAGACGCAAGGGGGTGATGCCTAGGGCAAGGAAAGGCTTGGAAATCATCAGGAAAGGCTCTGGAGACGCTGGAGAAGGAGAGAAGCATCAATCCACACATCGGTAACACAATAGGGAAGATCGAGGCATCGAGTTTCCTAGGGTTTATCATGTTTAGGGTTATGTCATCTTCTTTGTTAGCAAACTCCATGAGTGAGTAGATTCCCAACTATGGGTTAGGGATATCGGATTTGTAACGAATGTACAATTTATGCGTTAATTCTTAGATTTATCTTATTCATCTTGATATTCGGTCCTACAATCAATATCATAACTCTTATACTAGTGCTGCCCGCTCAGTAACATAGGAATTCATATTTTGCTGGAAGGTTAAAGTATGAATCTGGAACCGTTGAATTGTAGTTTAAGTTCAATTAATGAGAATCTGACCGGTCGCTTAATCGACTTAGGAATTAGGATTGCGCTCGTAACGCTGCCACAGTACGGGTTAATCGCTGCTGGAAGGTAGGATTGCACGTACTTATGGTTAGGAGGTCTAGGCTCAACAGAATCATTCCTCACAATATAGCATGAATTTTCCCGTTATCAATATAATTCGATAGGTTTATGATCTTTATTTGTTACATCCATACGATTCTCGGTATCCCGACACCCGTAGTGTTCTTCATCGCCAAGTCTTCCGAATCCCTCTATCGTTGCCACCATTTAGTTTAGTCTTTTCGATATTTCTCATCACCCCATCATCTACTTCTCACCTTCTTAGTTTAGTGATATTCTTAGGATTGGCTACATTAATCCCCAGAGTTCGACCCTGGTACTACACGAACTGTATACTTGCGGTGAAGTGGTCTAGGAAATATATTGTAGCTTGAATTTCCACACATCAACCCACACCTAGAATGGACATCAAAGTATGGGCACCAAGCATGGTAACCAAGTATGGACATCAAAATATGGGCACCAAACATGGACATAAAAGTATGGCAACAACGTATGGGTAGTGGAGCACAAAAGTATGGGCACCAAACATGGAAACCAAGAATGGACATCAAAGTATGGGCACAAGGCATGAACACCGAGAATGGACACCAAGTATGGGCACCAAGCATCGGAACCAATTATGGGCATCAAATTATGGGCACCAAGCATGGACAGGATAGGATGGGCATAAAATACGGGTAGCGGAGCACTAAGTCATATTAGTAATGTATTTTATTTCTTTCAAGGTGTGGAGACTTTCCTATATAAGGAGCTCCAAAACTCATTTATAAGACGCAAAATTTTTGAGTGAAATACATTTTAGAATTTCGAAATAAATTGTTCTTAACCATTAGAGAAAACTACAATGCTCGAATAAACGAAGAGTAACTCAAAGATGCGCCCCGAATCCCGATCCCCCGGTTATTCGCTCTCATTTCTTTGCTTTCTCTCATGTTATCTATCTTTTACATGATGTTTGTTATAGAATTCATGTGTGAGTAGTTGCATTTTTCTAGGAGATGGGATTAGCCTTAGGGGATCCTTGAATCCACTAAAATACTATTAACAAGAAGTGCAATGCTCCGTTTGCTATTTTAGTTCTTTATATGTGATCTTCTGCGGTATGTTTATCTCGATCAAGTAGATATATGTATTAGGGTTTCAAGAGATAGACAAAGAGGTGAATCTTAATCCCGGATAAACATGTTTAGAACAATTAGAATTGGGTCACGAAAGTAGAGCAATTCCGATTGAGAGTTAAAATGAATGAATCATAGAGCTTAAGGTATAAATTGGTAGATCAGCGACGAAAGCAGGGGGTTTGCTTGTTTATGCACGTCTTCTTCACCTTTGAAAGAGGGGTTTAGACATATTAGGATTGTTAACCTTTAAAGTGTTTTGGATTATGCATGATTGTTAGTAGGTGAAATGTGATTCTTGGATTACATAGTGGTGAAATCGATTCTCTAGAGCGTTTGTCTAATTGCTTGAACTCTAATTTTTATTAGTTTAATTTTTCATATCTCTCCGACTATCATTATCATTTGCTTAAATTTTCCTAGACTACTTAGGTTTGATTTGTGTTGCATAGTCCATGTGGGATCAATACCTATATTATACTACACACGGGTCATCCACTTGCGGAGTTGATTTAGGTTTTTAACTTTAACGTATCCGTCTAAATAGAAAGCTGTCCTCTCCGACTCCGACATCCTAGAAACCGAGGGCGGAATGTTCTATATAAAATAAATAAATAAATAAAATTTTCTTTAGGAAAGGTGTCTATCGTATGCATGGTTGAATTGGTGTGGAGATTTCTTAGTTGTAGGGGTAATGAAATCAACTTTGGTGATATGTTGGATTTCACGGCTCATGATTTTCGGTCCATACAAGTCTGGACTAAGTTTGCTTAGATCTATGTTCGTGTGAGGCGTTGTTGTGCATGATGACTGATTTTTCGAAGTACTTGTACCTCTATTCATCTATTGTTGGACTCTTCTTTGTGTTTAGATCATAATTTATTTGAGGACAAACAAAGGTTCAAGTTTGGGGGAGTTTGATAACACGTAGTGTAGGTTAGTTTTAGACTACGCATTTAGATCATCTGTGCGTAATTTTCATAGCACGAGTTACAAAACTGACACGAATTAATCCTTTATGAGTTTTTTAATTGCTTTTCAGGTTTTAAGGCAAAAAGCCTAATCGAGCTTAATGGTGTTGATTCCTGGAGTCCACTGCACATCCATGGAGCTACAAACCACTCAGAGCAGATTCAAGCCAAAGAACCACATGGAATACTCGAGCATCGAGTAAAAGGAGCAAAAACAAGAAGTTAATCCAACCCGCTCGTGCTCGTAGAAGCCCCCGCTCAGGTTGTACCCATCAGATGTTTTAGCCCAATGCGGGGTGCGTTTTACCCCGTGCGTGCTGCACGCAGGTCAAGAGACCACGTGGGTCCTAGACTTGAGCCCACATGGGTTACCTCCATAGAAAATTCTTACCAACTTGGAAATCTTTGAAAAACTCACGTATTGCATCGAACAGAAAAGGACCGATCGAGTTGTCCACTTGAGCCCACGCGAGTCATGTGTCGTAACAGAATCCCTAAAAGCGTTCAAATGGAGGAAAATAATGGAAAATGAGGCCCCAATTATGTTTGGACGACACATAACCCTAAACAGACAAAAAAAAAAACACGAAGGAGGCTCGGGAGAAGGTAGAGAGCGAAGGAGACAACATCGGAACACCGGTGACGAGATAGGGAAGTCCGAGGTATCGAATTCCTTACTCTTTATCATATCTAGTGTTATTCTCTCTTGTTTTTTTATCAGAATCTATGAGTGAGTATTTATGTAGCTATAAGTTAAGGACATCCGGATGTTTGTGTTTATGCATTAATGCTGAGATCTTTCAAAGTTTCTTGTATTTCAGTTCTACGATAAATGCTATGAATGTTGTACTGTCCGCTCAGTAACTTAGGATTTAATGTTTAACTGGGAGGTTAGATTATGAATCCAAAAATATTGATTGTTGATTGAGATCGATTGATGTGAATCTGACTGATCGGTTAATCGACTCAGGAATTAGGATTGCATGCTTAATGCTACCGTTATTACGTCTTAATCACTGCAGGGAGGTAGGATTGCATGTTATTTTGGTTAGGGAGTTTAGGTGTCAAGAGAACCATTCTCCTTTTTGAGATAGAATCAAAATAAGAGAACAAATGTTTGTTCAGTGTCATATGGAATGAACACCCTGAATCTATGATCCATTGTTTCGTAGTGTCTTCTTTGGTTGTAGTCATGGCTAACATTTCCATTGTGGTGACAACTTCTGCTGTGTTCCAAGTTAAACTAAATTAACCTAAACTACCCGCAAGTGCACGAAAAATGTGTCGTAATCTATGTGTCGATCCTACAGGGACTATGCAATACAAACTAAACTCAAACTAGAAATCAAACTTGTTACGAACAAATATTGGTTGTAAGATCAAATAACAACAAGCAATAAACTAATGAATTCTTGACAATGAAACAAATGTTCTAGGATACGGGTTCATCGCAAAACTTCCGAAACCAACGAACAATCATCTAATTATGCATTCCCAATTAATATATCTAAAATGGACGATCCTAATGTGATTCCTACCCTCTCTTAAGGCATAGAAATGTGATTTAATCAAGTTATCCCCTACATTTGTGGCTGATACCTTAAACTAGACCCATGTGTTCTATGATTCATCCAATTAACTCTCAACCGTTACTACTTTACTTTGTGACGTAGTCTCGATTGTTGTAAGCCTGATCATTTAAGATTAGAATTCTCCTTTCGGTTCTTCTCCTAATCCCTAACACATGCATCTACTTGGCCTTTGTAAATACAAGACGATTGAACACTCAGACAAAGAATAGATATACAAAATGAGGAATTGCAATCATAGATAAATTGAACGAGGTTCTGGGATAGCCATGGGCTAATCCCTTCCCCTAGAACGAAAAAAATACTCAGTCACGAGTTCGAAATCAAACAACATAAATCAAATAGATAATCTAAGGAGCATAGAAATCAAATGAAACGTAGTCTCGATTCGATCTTCCCATCTCCTTGTGTGTCTCCTCTCAAGAGTGCTCTCTAAACTGATGAATAATGTCTCATCTCTCTTTTCTTGACGTGATGTAACTCAATATTGGCCGAACCCCCGTGAAAAAACCACTCAAATCAGAAATAGAAACTTTCTAAGTGATGCACGACCGTGCATGGTATGCAGCTCGGTCGGGCATGCATTCTTTCCTTATTTCTAGACATGTTTCCTTTCTTTCAAACGGCGTTCTAGGGTTAGAAGCCCGACCGTGCATCATGTGCAGCCCGATCGTGCATGCTGGTGCCTGGCCGTGCATGGTGGTGAGCCCGAACGTGCTTGTTCTTCAAACCAAGTGTTCGGTCATGCAGTGTAGGCACCCAGGCCGTGCGAAACTCTCAGGGGTGTTTGGTGCATTCAGTGCCCAGTCGTGCATGAAGTGGAACCCGACCGTGCACCTTTCCATGAGGGGTGCCCGGCCGTGCATTGTGAGTGCCCGGGCCTTGCATCACTCTCGGGGCAAGTCCATCCAATTACGGCCCAGTCGTGCGGTTCATCATGCTGGCCGTGCGTGCCTATGCCAGCCAAGTTCACATCTTGCCCATTCCTTGTCTGTTTCTCGTCCCATTTGCTCCATTGTGATCCTCGATGTTCGTACTTTGTTTTGTGTATGTTTTTAGCTCTAAATAAACCAAATATGCATTAAATCTCTAAGAACATGAATACATGAAAACAAGTTAAACGGATACAAAATCACACGAAAACATCGCAAATGTCATCATAAACATCTCTAAAATCATGCAAGAAATGTGTACCAAAACGAAATGATCCAAATCCCGCAGACTTGAATGTTTGCTCTTCTATAAGCAAACGTAAACACATAACACGTGGGAGACATAAAAATCAAGAATTCCCCTTTTCGCCTAGAAAAACACCGCCAAAGCGCACCTAATCGATAAACTAGCAAGTTAGGAGCAAATTCGACCTATTAATTTTCAATATTCATCCTAGGTTCACCATGTCTACCTTTGTAAAAGCAAATCAAAGACAAACTAAACAAGAAACCACAACTCTCTCCAACTAACGAGACTTCAGACAAACACTAAACATAAAACAAAAACGGATATTTGTTTCATTCATGAACTTCTTTATTTTTTTATTCCATTTTTTTATGTTATGCGGATACACTAGTTTTCTAGGGCGTCGGATTTGAAGGGATCCAACCTCTACTTAGATCCAGGATACCGATGACGGTATACTCTTTCATCTCGTTCAAGAGTGTGCAGTGGAGTAGATGGCGTCTTTATCCGTTGTGCCCTTAGGACGTAGAAAGATGATCGCCAACCCAACACTTAGATCCGAACCATCGAAAAGGTATCAAGGTCAATGCACTCATAGCGATTTTAGATCATGCTTTGAGGTATTATTTCTATCGACAACATAGTGTTAGTGTGCGCTCTTTTTCTGCAAAACAAACCAATTTTCATATGATCGAATTATCCTCGTGAAAAAGAAATAAAGCATCATCTAAAGGAAGTGTAATCATTTGGATAGAGAGAATAAACAAGAAACTAGCCTAGCAGCCTCGTCTAAACCTCCCACAAACAACACTAGGATTCCCAATTATTTACGACCTATTCACTTCTCAACCGACTAATAAGCTATAACATGCAAGATATCATAAAAAAGACTACCTTCTTACGCATCCTAGCTTTAGGGTTCATCTCAAAACGTGGTACCGGAAAAGTTCCTGGAATGACTCTAACTCATGAAGACAAAAAGAATCGAAAACTAAACTAAGAACTAGGAAACCAAAGAGAAAAACAAAAGAAAATGAAATGAAGTCACTTGACAAACATGAGCTTCTCCCCCAGGCTTGAATTGAACGATGTCCTCGACGTGAAGCTCCGATGGAGGGTAATAGGAGTAGAGTCACGTTTGTAGGTCTTTTTTTGTTTTCGTTTTTGTTTTTATTTTTGTTTTTGTGTTTCATATAAACCAAGTGCGAAACTAAAAAACTACGGAAAAAAGAAAACAAAGTGCTAGATTGCCTCCCTTAAAGCTCTTATTTAACGTATTTAAGCTTGACGTCTCCATACCTCATGCGTTCGCGACGGGTGGTGACAAGTTGGAAATGGAGTTTCCGCTTTCGATCGGCTTTAACCGCTGTCCGTTGGCTTTGAACGTTCCACTCGTCTCGTTCCAAAGTTCTACTGCTCCATGCACAAAAACCTCTCGTACCTGAAAATGACCAAACCACCCAAACCGTAGTTTGCACAGGAAAACCCAATTCAGTTTCAGATAGATTCTGTGTTTTTCAGTTGATGTAATGGCGGAGGTGAGAGATCGGTTCGTGTCTTCACTCATTTTCTTCTCTCCCAAGCACCAGAAAACCTTGTCAGTTGCCTTTTCCCAATCCTAAATCCTACTTTTTTAATACAATCCTAAATTTTTTAATACCCTTAGTGACGACTCCCACAGAGAATATCATCCAATACTCTAAAGATTTGGCCTTTATATGCTTCCCCTTCGACTCTCCCTTTGAAATCTATTTTGCCATTGTTCTAATTCAGATGATGCACTCGCATTCTGTTTCCTTTTTGGGAGTTCCCTTTATTGCTGAATCATAGTGATGGATCCTTAGCATAGTTTTTTTGTTAGACTCTAAGGGACAATTTCGATCCATGGACCTACAAATTTTTTTTTATATATAGATGATACTTCTCCGACTGCATTTTGTATCAACAAAACATCTTCTGTTTTTCAGAACAATGATGTACTCGTATACAATTCCTGAGAACAAAGAAGGAAAAAACTTGTGTGTCTATTTACATCAAGTACTCAATCTCTCCTTTTGGACAGCTTCATATGCAACTTCACAAGGGTTTGCTTTTTCAATGTTTTGTTGAATAGATTATGAGACACCACATTAATTTGCTCTTGTCCGTAACAGTAATAGAGACTTGCAGGATCTGGCCTTAATTTAAAATCTCAACAATGGGGGACCTGAAGTCGCTTACCTAAACAACAAGAAGACTCTGTCAGTATTTATGTGAAAGAGCAAGATCACATGAGAGAAGAAATTGCAGGACCACGGTTGGAATACGGTGGGTCCCTCAAGTGAATCATTATGATATCTGAAGACATATACACATGCCCGAGAAGACGATCATACAAGACAGGAACATGTGAACTCTCCCCCTACATGTCTTTGTAGGCCACAACTTCAATCCGTAGAACTTTCAACTCAATGCTTCATGATATCATTATATAAACTGATGTGCGTAGACTCAAGTAATAAATTACCTAGACTAACGCTTCCGCAAGAATACAGATCGTGTAGCAACTAGGGTCGAACACAAGGAATTGATGCAACTCTAAAGCTATTAGACTAATGAATAAGACATGTGAAATCAATAGTGGATGGAATGCAAATGCAAACTAAACTAAACTAATGATAGGAATGACTCAAAGACTAAACACAATAGGTATCGAGAGTTGCACAACGATGTAACGAAGTTCTAACAAGATCATTGGTCTTAGATACTATCACGAGTTCAGGGAATTCAAGCTCTCCTATAGGAACTGACTGGCGTAGACTTGTCCACTATCTAGCATGCATATACCAATATATCTATTGCGCATCTTACATACATAGATACATTACGACCGCTATCCTAATCCCTAGATTTAACCGATTGACCTGGCGTAGATTCTAAACCGATCAAACCCTAAAACATGGCTAAGTTCCAAAGTCTAATGCCCTGGCGTAGATTTATTAGACTTCTAACATCATCAATCAAGTGGCGTACAAGTATTGAAGCATTAAGATCAACCAATCAATCTGAAAACATGATCAAATACCAAATTCATTCATATCGAGTGGCGTACAAGTATGAAAGCATTAAGATCCACCATTCATTAAGCACAAGACTTCATTACATGTTGGCAATACTCTCTATCCTATGGCAATAGATCTACTTGGACATGAACTCAGAAAACGAAACTTAAAGAATACTAAATTCAACATAGAAAGAGAATAAGAATGCTCCCTATTCATCAACCGATGTCTTCAATAGATCCTCCATGCTTCGGATCCCTCGTTCTATCCTTCTCGATCTCTCCAAGTGTGTCTCGAATGTCTCTGAATTGTCCCCCCTTCCAATCTGGATCGAATCTCCTCTTTTCTGATCTGATTTCTCTTAGTTTGTCCGTTCTAAATCTTAGGAGTTAGTTGAGATAAACAAGGGCCCGAGCGGGCACAGCTTCTACCCGCTCGTGCAGGCCTTGTGCCTGACCGTGTACACCAATTTTAGCCCGAGCGGGCACCTATGCCCGAGTGTGTTCCTCTTCAGCCCGAGTCGTGTAAAGCTACGGCGAAGTTTGGTGACAATTATCGCGAGCGGGCACTCCAATTCCACCCAAGCGGGCACACATGCCCGAACATGTTCCTTGAGCACCCGAGCTGTGCAAAGCTACGGGGTTGTCCTGCCATCAATTACCCGAGTGGGCACACTTCCAATGCCCGAGCGTGCATGTCCTAAGATGTTGTTTCCGCTCTCTTCGCTCGGTGTTTGAATGTTCACTCGAATCCATGGCCTTGCACAAGTTGAACCTTGTCATTCAACTACGTTTTCGGGGTTAAATTGCCATAATCTCTCGTGTTTCTCCTCATGTCTTTGTTTCCTATGAAAAACACGAAATGTAGATGAAATCCTCGAATAAACTCGATAAATGAATGAAATCTAAGTAATCTACTCAAAACTAAACCTAAGAATGATATAAAAACTACAACGGATTACGTGTTATCAAACGCCTTCTCAAAGTTGCCCTCCAACTGTGACTTTAGGTAACGCGGATACAACACGATGTCAGAGTCTGCCGATTGCCAAGACCATATGTAGTTAAACAACAATGGATACTAGCACAAATACATCAAAGGATTAGCCATCATGCAAAACAACACGTCACATGAACGCAAGCCTAAGCGTACCAAGTTCAGACTTCTATCAACCGAAAGTCTCGAACCATGCAGTCCTACCAATGACCTAAGTCTAATCCGTACTCCTAAACAACGTCCAATCGATCTCCATACCAACTCTCATAAGCTTGAGATATCATTAAACTCAAATTCCCGTTCTTATTCTCTTTTTTTTCTCTTTTTTTATAGATCCACGCTTGGTTCCTAGGACGTCGAAGTCGAAGAGGGACGGCTTTCTACTTAGACCCAGGCTGCGTATGGCACACTCATAAGGTCTCGTAACCTTAGCGGAGTGAAGAGATGCGTCATTTAAGCATATTTTTCTGATTTTTTTACTTCTCTTTTTTTTTTTGTGACGAATACGCATGACTCTAACCCTTAGGACGTAGAATAGCGCCTCAACCCACCACTTAGACCCGAAACATCGATCTCGATGTACTCATGTCAATGTCTTTGTTTCCTATGGAAAACACGAAATGTAGATAAAATCCATCAAGCAAGCAATGAATAGTCGGTATATGCGGAGATATGATACTTGGTACTGAAACCTAGGTGGTGAATGCAACTATAGGTCATGGTTTCAAGCACAATACTCAACTAATCGGAATCAAGAAGACTTCTAAGCAAACCTAGACTATTGTTCACGATTCGAAAAAGTCGCACAATAATGACTAAAGCTCGAAAATTCATGCTAGGTATCCATCCGTTTATTCCTAAAAACAAAAATCAAAATCTAATCCTAATCATCTAATGCTAATCACATGCAAAATACTCGATGAATACTCCCCCCTGTGTTCTAGACCTATAAGGGACCTCTAAATGATAAAAATTCGAGAAAGCATGAAAAAGTAGCGAATACACCTGGTGTGTGCGTGTGTCTTTCTCGATGATACGTCTGGATGTAGTGACTCTTGCGCTCTAATGCATTTGCTAATGTGAAACACCTGTGATATGACCATACAATACAAAAGAGTAGAACAAAGAGCACTAAATAAGTCTGAAGAGCGTACAATAGAGCTATCTAAAAAAAACAAGAAAAAGATAAAAAGGTCCATAAAGATAAAAAGAAAAGAAAAAGAAATAGGACAAAGAAAAAAGATGATCTAATCCTCATCCACTCCATCGCGGGTAGTCGGTATGTCCGCTGGCTCCGCTGATGCTCTTTCCCCAGGTGGGAAGTAGAACGCCTCCAGCTCGTACGGGATATGAGGATGGTAGGGGATGGCTCCGGTGTGGTAGTCCTGCGGAATCAGGATGTAAGGCTCCTGGTATTGTGTCATGCTGAGCTGCTGAAACCGCCTGACAGACTCGGTGAGGTAGTAGGTATGCTGAATAGATTGCTCCTCGAACTGCTGCTGCTCCGCATACCTTGCAGCCTCTAAGTCATACCTCTGCTCTGCCAGAAACGACTGGTACTTGGTCTCCTCCGCTACATACCTGAGGGTGTCGGAGACGTCATCCATCGATGGGAAGTTAGAGCGGCTGTGGGGGTACTCTGGACGCGCGCGTGAGTGTGTGGCGCGTCGGCTGCGCTGCCTCGAGGTGGACGGTCTAGATGCGGCCGCGGGAGGTGGATCCATCTCTGCTACCATCGGGCCGATGTGCCCGATGTTCGGATCAATCCTAAATCGGGATCCCTCCTCGTCTAAACTCGGTACCTCGATCTCGCTGATGTCAACCTCTAAGTTCCGACCGTGCTCGTCCTTGTAGCACCAAATGACGTTGTACCTCTCCAATGTGATAGCTCGTCGGTTGCGCAAATTCTGGAGGTTCAACTCTGGTTCCTCATCTATCTTGTCCTCGGCCAGGATCCCAAGGTTGATCCCAACCCTCCGTGCAATCATGGTGACAATACCACCGCACATGATCTTCGTATCAGTGCAAACTTTCTCGGTGGATATGTCGAGGAAGTGCCCATTAACCAGCGATGCTAGGTTGACGGTCATGATGTCCAACTCATCATCCGCAATATCCGTCTGCACCACCCGCCTCAAGAAGCCTAGCTCGGTGTGGTTAACACCGCCTTGTGCTCCCTTCCCTAGTATCGAGAAGACTAGGAAATAGTGAAAATACCTGAGGGCGGGATGGCGTACGTGACTCGCCTTTGATCTCGTCGAGTACTCGCCAAATGCAACTGCGACCAAAACTCTGCTTGACGGTTCCGATTGATCTCTAGTAGCCTCACATATACGCTATGCGGAATGTCAAGAATGGTCGCGAATTGACGTGCGGTGAGCCGGTAGTTCTGCCCCAGCAGGCGGAACTCCATAAATGTCTTCTCTCAGTCTCCAGACTCGGCGAAGAAGGCGGTGAAGGTCGCGAAGAACTCCGCTGTGAGTTTGCGGTAGGTGTATTCCTTCGCTGTCCGCAATCCCGTCCATCCCAAGGTGCGAAAGATGGTGTTGATGTGCTCCCTGATGCCGAGAGCACTCATCGCCTCGGAAGATAAGAACCGGGACGGGAAGATTCGCGACTGAAGTTCTGCGAACCTCGACTTGTGGCGGGGCAAGAAGTTCGTCGTCCTATAATTGTGCTGCTGATGAGAGGCGGTGATTGGCGTGTACGACGTCAGCTCCGTAATCGTGTGCGATCTCACAGACCATCCGTGCTCTAGGTCATCCGCGTCGGATCGGCGTTTCTTAGAGCTTTGGGAAGTTCTAGAGGCCATGTGCAAAACAATCAGAAGATAAAAATATAGACCTCGGTTTGCAAGATGCCCGATCGAGTACTAGTGCGTTGCCCGATCGGGTAAAAATGTGTCGAAATACCCCGTGAGTTGTGCCTGACTCGGGCGAGAAAGTCGCCCGATCGGGTGAATGTCTGTGCAGCCCGATCGGGCTGCTAGCCTTGCCCGATCGGGTGGAATTGCGAATTCGCGATCTGCAGTTCGCGAATTTCGACTAATCCGACCAAAATCCCTCTAAATCTTCCTAATCAAACCTAGATCTAACCCATGCTAGTCCTAATCTCAAGAAAGTTCACGATTTTACTTGGATTTCGCGATTAAATGAGGGAATTTCAGATTTTTTGGAGAAAGGGAGTAAGTTTTCGAGCAACCGAGCGTTTCTACCGGTGGTGGTGAAACGGCGGTGACACCAAAGCGGCTCCGGCGACTAGATCGGCGTGAGGATGTTGTCAACTGATAGAGCATGATCGGGTGCGGCTTTTTGAAGTGAGTGGCCGCTCGGGTTACTCGAATTTTAAACTTTCCGTGTAAAAGTTACGATGCCCGATCGGGCACACTGAAGACGCCCGATCGGGTGCTCCCATTTTGACCTACCCGGTCGGGTCACGTGCAAGGTCGCCCGACTGGTTTCTCCAAATCCTGAAACATGCCCGATCGGGTGGTGAAATCATGCCCGATCGGGTAGTGCTGCAAAATCTAAAAAATTAGACGAGGAAAACAATACGCAGCAAAAGTCATAGATCTCTAAGTCCTTAAATCCTAAAAACATTATCTGAAACTAAAGAAATGAAAAAGAGTCCGAAAATTCAAAAATAAAAAACACTAAAGGATATGCTCGGGTTGCCTTCCGAGAAGTGCTTGTTTAAGGTCGCGAGCCTGACCAAATGCTACCCATTAGGTGGACGTCCTCGACGTCATCGCGTGTGTAGCGTCTCGCGTGCATAGTTTGTTCGATAAGGCGTGGCACGCGGATTAGTGGATTTCCTTGCACGATCAATCATGTCTTCCCTATGTTTGATCATGATGTTCTCTAGTTTGGGGGCTAGATTGTGCTGTCCAAAAATTCTGGTCGAGCTGTCCATGGTTCTGGTTATGTACTCCATGAAACCGGTTAGGCATTCATCGCTTGTTTCCTCCAGCGTCTCCAAAAATTTTTGGTGTGTATGCCTTTGTGGTGAAGGCTTCATCTTCACCTTGGGTATCTTGTCAACGTCCCAATTGTGTGCTGGACGTTGGGTGTAGCTTCGTGGAATTTCGGGATCGTTCATGTACTGATTTGAACCGCGTTTAGCTTGTGTTGCGTGGAAGTCTCGGTCGGTGTATTCCTTTTTCTCCTCATTATCAAGTAGCTCGTTTGGTACCTTGTATGAATCTTCTCCAGCTGCTAAGAGATTCATATATAGGGAATCCGTATTCTGAAATTCGTCACAAACTTCCTCGGCTAAACTCTCAAAGATGCCTTCGGGGAACACAAAATCGATGACACATGGTTGCTGAAGTGTGTCCACCAAGCTAAACTCTACTTCCATCTCGGGTTTCGTCATATGCTTATCAATGTCCATAGCCTTATCCGCTCCCTTGTCAAATTCATCTCCTTTTTCACTTATTGAGGGATTTGGCTGATCTACTTTCTTCGTGCGTTGACGCTGTGGGAATGGCAAAGGAGGTGGTCTCGGTTCCGGTTTTACATACTTTGGCTCCTCTTCTTCCTCAAGCTTCTCCTTAAGCTCATCGACATCCAATTCCGCTACTGTGATAGATGCTTCACCCCTTTCAAATATTGCAGTAGGCTGATCCACCGTCAAATAATCCCTTGGGCAAATTTCGTTGACATGCTCACGAAGATCCGTTTCTAAACTTCCCATTCGACCCTCTTGTGGTTCAGGGGAATTTGCAGCGAGCTGTGCAGCTTGATTGTCCAAGATCTCTAGGTGCAATTTTGCCAAGAAATCGCCGTAGGTTTGCATTGTCGCCTCTTGTTGTGGAAGGGGATGCTCACATGGCTGGTAATTCTGGGTTTGGGGTTCCGTCCATTGCTGAAAGTTCCCCAATTGATGTTGTGAATTGAGAATACTATCGGTGTTCCCGAAAGGCGGATTGTAACTCTCGTTGATCTCTTCTTCATACCCCCATACTTCTTGTTCCCATGATTGCTCCGAGTAATGTGGATGGTATGAGTTAGATCGCATATGATGAAGTTCGGCATTCTGATTTTTTATTTCAGCTATTTCGGCATATATAGAGTTCATGTTATACATGTTACCTCGCA
>CM071873.1:3208276-3221458 GCA_036759665.1 Gynandropsis gynandra | reverse complement strand
TTTTGTTTTTTTTTTTTTTTTTTTGTTTTTTTTATGGAAATTAAATAATCGAGTCTTAAACATGAAAAGTAAAAACAAATAGCTGGGTTGCCTCCCAGAAAGCGCTTATTTAACGTCATTAAGCTTTGACGTCTCCATTCCTCATGCGTGCGCGACGGGTGGATCGGAAAGGGAAATGGAGTTTCCACTTTCGATCGGTTGAGCGGCTTGGTAGAGCTTAAGCCGCTGTCCATTGGCGTTGAACGTGTCACCCGCATCACTCCATAGTTCCACGTCTCCATGTGTGAGGATTTCTCGTACCTGAAAAGGATCAGACCAATAAGGCAGTAGGTTGCCCGTTAAAGACTTAGGTCGAGAATTAGAAAGTGGAACGAAATCACCTGATTGGAAGTCATGAGGTAGGGTCTTCTTGTCGTGCCATCCCTTAGGCACATCATGCACGGGGTTCACTTGCTCGCTGTCCAAGGTTGGATAAGGGGTATCTGCGTTGAAAAGTTTAATGACATCTTTTTCCATTACCTCGTGCAAGTGCGGGTGCAGCCTCCTTTGAATTTCGAGTGAAGGTTCGTGGCTGTCCTCCCTATAATTCCCGTACATACATATTGAAGAGCTGAGCCTCTTACGCTTCTTCACGCGTGTGGGCTGTTTTCTCATCTCATCTGCACTCATGTTAGCATTTAAAACAGCAAGATATGTTTTATCGGAATCAACGTACTCATACCGAGAATAAGGCGGCGGGTCGGGCTCAAGCTCGAATGCTTTCTCCGCTATGAAATTAGCATGCATATCACGTGGTATCTCCTCATGTGGGGCGTCTCCTAGTGCTGTAATTGCACTCATGAATTTCGTATACACCTCAGCTCCTTCGTCCGCAAATCCTGCATTGTCGCAAACTTGTGTCAAATACCGTACAAGACAATCAGAAACACTTACTTGATCGTGCGTGTCTTTCTCTAACTCGTCCAACGAATCTACTGTAAAGCAAGACTCCTTGAGTGGTGATTCGTCCATGGGTCTGGGCAGGACGAATTCGATCGTTTCGTCTTTGACACGTAAGGACAGTTTTCCTTGTTGTACGTCTATCGTCGCACCTGCAGTAGCTAAGAACGGCCTACCAAGAATAATAGGTGTCCTAGTGTCTTCCGTTATCTCAAGTACAACAAAATCAGTGGGAATGCAAAGCTTACCTACCATGGTGGGAACGTTTTCAATGATTCCCACCGGATGTCTTACCGTACGATCCGCGAGGCGTAGAGACATCTTCGTCGGTTTAAGGTTCTCGAACTCCATCCGTTTGAAAACTGAGTGTGGCATGATACTCACGCTTGCTCCTAAATCACACAAAGCATTTTCAATATCGAGATTACCTATTTTGCATGGGATGGAGAAGCTTCCGGGGTCCTTTAGCTTAGGTGGCAGCTTGTTCTGAAGAATTGCACTGCATTCCTCGGTGAGTGCTACTGTCTCGTTCTCTTCGGTGTGCTTCTCTTTGGACATTACTTCTCTGATGAATTTGGCACGATTAGACATCTTTAGGACTGCTTCGACGTATGGCATGTTGATGTCTAGCTTCTTGAGATCTTCTGTAGATCTGCCCACTCTCTCTTGGTTCTTACTGCTTACCAATCATTGAGGATACGGTATTGGAGGTATGTACGCCGGAGGAGCAACGTATGGCTTATCTAAATCTGGTTCGACTCCTTCCATAATCGCAATCTTACCTCTTCCTCTATCCATGGGCGTACCAGCAGCATCCCCTCGCTCATTTGAGGGCGAATTCTCAGCCTCATCATCGCTGCATACCGAAATAGCATTCACATATTCTTTCGGGTTAAGATCGGGCTTACCGGGAAGCTGTTCGGGATTCCGAGAGGATGAGGCGGCCTGTTGTGCTATGGAGTTTTCCAACATCTTCACATGTGTACTGAGAGACTCCATCTGAGATCTAAGCTCTTGTTGTTGCTGCTCCTGCTTCTTCATAAATTCGAGCAATACCCCCTCTAGGTTTGATGAAACGGCTTAAGGAGGTCGAGGGCTTTGCGGAGCTTGCTGTGCTTGCTGGGGTTGTTGGTTGTTTTGCTGGAAATTATTCTGCCTTTGTGGAAACCCCGAATACTTCACCGGTTGAGTTGTTCGATATGACAAGTTCGGGTGATTCCTCCAATTCGGGTTGTAGGTGTTCCCGAATTGCGTGTTGCCTTGCTGTTGGGCATAATTCATCTGTTCGTAATCCTCATGTACTGTGCATTGATACGCTACATGGTCCGTATCTCCGCAATTCGCACAGTACATAGCATTCGCTGCATTACCCATGGCTCTATTCTGGTTAGGCTCATATAATCGACGAGTGCTATTAGGCATACCTCTTGGGGTTGACCACATGGTGTGGTTCATGGCGAGGTTATCAATCAGCTCGAATGCCTCCTCGACGCTCAGATCCATGAATGATCCTCTGGCAGCGTTATCCAACCTCATGCGGTGCTCATCTGAAATTCCGTTATAAAAAGTTTGGATAACGTACCACTGCTCAAGTCCATGGTGTGGGCATGACTGTAGAAGATCCTTGAATCTACCCCACGCCTCAAACATAGTCTCTCCATCTCTGCATCTGAATGTTGTGATTTCCCCCCTCATCTGAATTGTCTTGCTCGGAGGAAAGAAGCGTGATAGGAACAGTGTGCAGAGCTGATCCCATGTGGTGATAGATCCCGCGGGGAGTGATTGCAGCCAAGCTTTCGCTTTTCCCCCAATTGAAAAAGGGAAAAGACGCAGCAAGATTGCATCCTCAGAGACTCCATGAATTTTGAACGTACCTGAAAGTTCGAGGAAGTCTCTGAGGTGTTGATGGGGATCTTCATGGTTTCCACCCATGAATTGCTTCTGATAAAGCATGTTGATCATCGCTGGCTTAATCTCGAATTGTTCTCTTGCAACAGCAGGCATCCTTATGGCTGTTTGCACGTTGTTCATGTTCGGCACCACGTAATCCCTTAGACGACGTGGTGGGGGAGCCTGTAATTGCATCTGTCCATTGCCGTTCTGATTATCCATCTTTTGTCGACCTGAAAGTTCTGCAAAGGACAAACAAAGAACAATTTACGTAGAAGGAACGAAAGAAAAGAAAACAAAAATAAAAACAAAGCAAGAAGGACTCTAGGTTCGAATCTAAGACGCGTTGACAATAGTCCCCGGCAACGGCGCCAAAAACTTGATGCGTATCAGAGTTAAATATAACCTAATCTACCCGCAAGTGCACGGCACGTGTGTAGTATTTTAGGTGTCGATCCCACAGAGACTATGCAACGCTACCTAAACCCGAACTATGAATCAAACTTGCTAACGAAAGAGTGGTGATGAAGAATGAAATACTAAAAGTGACTAAACTACTTGGGTTCTAACGATAAGACAAGCGTCCTAGGAAACCGGTTTCACCACAAGACTACCGAAACCAACGATCAACCTATCTATCATGCAATCCCTGTTAAAGCTATCTAAGGCGGACGATCCTAACATGATATCTACCCTCTCTCAAGGCATAGACACGTGATCTAGACAAGCTGCCCCCTACTTTCGTGGCTGACACTTTGAACTAAACCCATAAACTCTGTGATTCGCCCGTTCGCCCTCAACCGTTGTTACCCTACTTTCGTGGCCTAACCTCGGTTGTTCTAAACCTGACTTTCTAGGACTAGAATTCTCCTTTCGGTCCTTCTCCTAATCTCTAACACATGTATTTACGTGGCCTTTGTAAACACAAGTAAATTAAAGCACTCAGATAGAGAATAGATGAACTAAAACGGGAAGATGCATTCAAAATAGATCAAAAGCGGTCTCGGGATAGCCAAGGGCTAATCCCTTCTCCTAGAACAAACGAACTACTCGCTCATGCGTCTGTAAAGAAACATAAACATAGTAGAAAGTCTAAGGAACATAAAAACCAAACAAAACCGAAGTGGTGCTGCTTGATCTCCAACGCTCCTCGCTTATCTCTTCGCAAGAATCTGCTCTATCTTCGCTGAATTGTTCTCCTCTGTTTGCTTCCTGTAATCACGTCTTTTTGCCTCCTTTTAAGCCTCCTAAGTCCGTCCAATTGTTGCCTAAATTGCCCCACGAGTTCCCTTATGTTTTAAGTTAAGTTTACTTAAGTTTTGAGCAGTTTCGGGCCGCTACCCGCTCGGGTAGTGAGTGTACCCGCTCGGGTGCGGCTAGGGCAGTTCGTGCGCGTCCTGTGGTGCTGGAATGGTGCCCGATCGGGCATGGCATGTGTGCCCGCTCGGGCACAAGGCAAAATGGTCATAAATGCTTGCCCGAGTCGTGCTAAATGGTCCACACAATTGGCCGTAGGTTTTGCCCGATCGTGCAAAGGTTGTGCCCGACCGGGTGAGGCTTTTCCATGCTCAATCTCGTCCCGTTTGTCCCGTGATGATCCCCAAAGTTGCTCCTTAGCTCCGTGCATGTTCCTTTAGCTCCAAAATAGTCCAAATACGTGTAAAAACCTGTAAGAACATGAAAAGCACGAAAGCAAGTAAAACGGATACGGAATCATACGTAAAACATCACATATGTATCAAAAACGTCTCCTAAATCGTGCAAGAAATACGTATGAAAACGAGATGATCAATGGACTCAAGCAAGCTTCTCGAACCTGGAACATTCGCTTCAACAAGGCAGTTGAAGAGTTCAACTTTGTTAGATGCGATGACGAGCCTTGTGTGTACAAGAAATTTAGTGGGAGCACGGTTGTCTTCCTTGTGCTTTATGTGGATGACATATTTCTCATTGGAAATGACATTTCGACGTTGCAAGAGACAAAGTCATGGTTGTCTGATCAATTCTCCATGAAGGATTTAGGAGAAGCAGCCTATATTCTGGGAATAAAGATCTATAGGGATAGATCGAAGAGGTTGCTTGGATTGTCACAATCCCAGTACATCGATAGTATCGTGAGGTGATACAACATGGAAAGTTCCAAGAAGGGCTATCTATCGATAGGCACTGGAATTTCTCTTTCTAGGGAGGATTGTCCTAAGACCCCGGAAGAAAGAGAACACATGAGTCGGCTTCCCTACGCTAGCGCAGTGGGAGCCATCATGTACTCCATGACGTGTACTAGGTCTGACGTAGCCTACGCACTAAGTGTAGTGAGTAGATATCAGGCAGATCCTGGTGAGGAACAATGGAAGGTTGTTAAGAACATCTTTAAGTACTTGAGAAGGACTAAGGACCAGTTCCTCATTTATGGTGGTTCTAACTTGGAGTTAGAAGGATTCACTGATGCGAGTTTCTCGACATACAAGGATGACAGTCGGTCCATTTCAGGCTATGTGTTTTGTCTGAATGGAGGCGCAGTAAGTTGGAAGAGTTCCAAGCAGGCTACTATAGCCGATTCGGTGACTGAAGCAGAATATATAGCGGCTTGCAAAGCAGCTAAAGAGGGGGTTTGGATGAGAAAGTTCATAGATGAACTTGGTGTGGTACCTTCGATAAAGGAAGTCGTTCCATTATTGTGTGATAACACCAGAGCTATTGCTCAAGCAAAGGAACCAAGGTCTCATCAGAAATCGAAACATGTTCTATAGAAGTTTCACCTGATACGAGAGATCATAACGCGTGAGAATGTACAAGTCCACAAGGTGGATGGAAAGAAAAATGCAGCGGATCCGTTCACGAAGGCGCTTGGGTCAAAGGAGTTTGACAAGCATAAGCTGAGGAACGAATAAGAGAGATGACTAGCTGGCATTAGTTTATAGACATGTAGCAAGTTGTATTTTAGACATCGATTTTACTTATATAATATATGGCATTATTTTTCATATGATGAATTTTCATAAGTGTATGATAGAGTCCAAGATTAATTCTGAAACTTGACATTATGATAAAGATCATAATAAACAGAGTCAAGTTTTTGGTATGATTTAATCTGAATTGTTCTTGTTCGTAGGATCACTACTCGGACTACAGTGATCCGGAAAGAACAACATGTATGTGATAAGTTTCTATGGTGATAGAAATCAGTAGATCTCTTTTACTGAATCACATATATGGGTGATACACATGATGATGTGATCACTGAACTGACCTAAAGGGAGAAATGCTTAATGGTTAAATAACCAATGAATTGTCATAAGATTTCTCTAGATAGTTCGATAGTTAGTTTTTCCTTAGACCTGAGATTAACATAGTAACTAGCATCTCATCTATTATTCTTTGATTGTGGACACCTAGTATCTGAGAGTACTAGTTGAATAGATACTGGGAATAATTAGATATTTGCGTAGTTAGTAACTGATCAAGATGGGATCCATCAACTCTTGGGAAGATTTTGAGCTCTATGTTGTCAGTAATCACAATGATTGTACGAATCTCTGGCCAGAGTACATTGAATGAATGAAGAAAGGTGTTTCTTAGGTTCATTCATCAGTCGGTTGTGATTGACATGAGACATAGTTGATGATCCGTAAGGCTGACAGTTATGACCATGCCTAGGATGCATTCGGAGCTGTAAAGATGGAAGGAAATACTAACGTCAACTTCACCATGGTTCGTTTTGGGTAAGGTTGTTACTCAAATGAGTAAGGATGTTACTTCACGCTATCCAGTCGTTGGGGAGTGTTGCTAAACGCCAACCTCGATTAGTTAATTAGTGAATTAAATACTAACGTCAACTTCACCATGGTTCGTTTTGGGTAAGGTTGTTACTCAAATGAGTAAGGATGTTACTTCACGCTATCCGGTTGTTGGGGTGTGTTGCTAGATGCCAACCTCGATTAGTTAATTAGTGGAAACTAATTGACTACCGGTTTAGTGATGAACCTACGAGGTCACACGCATACGAGTGTCTCGGTATTTGGTTATGATTGTTAGACAATCAGTGTGGAATACAATTATATTCATCCGCTAGCACCGAATAATATAATTGTACTTGATTTTCTTTTGGGGTTAGTACATCAGATGTACAGACAAGTATGTGTATGGAGATACATATACTTTGACTGTTTGAAATATTACGTAAAGGCAAGTGGGAGATTGAAAGTAATATGCCTGTTATGTAATATTTAAATAGTCTCAGATAAAAGTGTAATTATTAAAAAGTTCATAATTATTTAAGAAACAAAAATTAGGTTTTCGTTATCAGATTTTCAGAATAAAAAACAAAACCCTAATAGCCGTGAAAAGAAAAAACAAAGAACGAAACAGTTTCGTTTATCCGAGAATTCCGCACCAAAGGTTGAAGGCAGAATCCGATCTCGGCGTGGATACACGTAAAGGACTTGTGCTATCAAGTCTTGCATCTGATTATCACAGGTTCAACGTTTATAGGTATATTCGAAATCGTTTCTAAATCTGTTCGTCGTTGAAACCCCAAAAAACTAATGTGAACATGACTAGATCTAAAATTCGGGTTGATAAAAAAAACACGCTTCCGCACCCCAAATCAACCCAACAGTTTTTGCATATTACCGGTTGAAGCCGATTACATCGGGTCAAGTTATTCGAACATAAAATAAAATAAAGGCCCAGGAGCACATGAGAGAAAAATTATACATTGATGATAATGTTACAGTCCATTGCTTGTTTCCAAGAATCATATTTTTTATATAAAAAAATCGTTCTGTTGTGGAATTTTAATATATAAGCCCTAAAAGACGGCCCTGCAAATCTTCCCTTTCAATACTCTACCGTCCTCTGTTCCAACCCTTCATCAAGAATTCATCCCTTCTCCATTAACCCATCCTTCGGCATCCAAAAATTCACCGCGTAAGAAGTTCGTCCTGATAAGTGGAATGGTTGTATGAATCACTGCGATGGCATGTTGGCGTGGGTTCAGTCATCATAACTTGTAGTTTGGAACCCATGTGTGAGCCAAGTCAGATTGATAAAACTCAACGATAAACGAAGAATATAGGACTATTATGGCTTCGGATACCACAATTCGAAACCTCATGATGATTACAAAATTTTGAGGTTTGAATCGCCTTACGGTATGGATCCAATTTTCAGTAAAGAAGCTAAAATCTTTAACCTAAAGACCAACTTATGGAGAAGTCTTGATACTGATCAAGGTTGGTCTTTGAAAACACCAAACCCTGGTGTATCTTTGCTTGGAAATTGTTACTGGATCGCAACCCGAAATGGAATCAATGAATGGTTCATCTAAAATTTTGATTCTTCGACTGAGAATTTTCGAGGCTTGTGCGATTTCCCTTTTGGGTTTCATAATCTCGACTTGGTACTCTTAGCCGCATTCAAAGGAGATCGACTTTCTGCATTAGAACAATCCGAAAGTAATCATAAGATCCATATCTGGGTGACTAACAAGATTGGATTGGCTGAGGGTTTGTCGTGGAGAAAGTACATGACAGTGGCATCACCAAATACCCCATTGTTACATATCAACGGTATCTTTCCTCAAATTCGTGTTTCTTTGTCGACAAGAATGATAATCTCATTGTATGTTGTGACTATAAATATAATGATTCAGAATATGAAATATTCTTCGAGAAAGAATGGTTCCCCAGCCAAAGAGTTTACATGATTGAAATAGGCAAAGTGGAACATATTGAGATAGGCCAGCGACATGGTTGGTGTCTGTCATGAGCTATGCTTACATTCCGAGTTTGACCCCGTTTATCATCCTCCAAGTGCGGAACTTGAAGGGTAAGCGAGGAGAAATCAATGTAAAAAATTAATCTGATAGATGAACTCTTCTTGCACTTTGTGTGGAGAGAAGAAAATCGATACATGAATGATGAATCTTAGAGGAAGCGGTGTTTGTTGAGTACTTGTAATAAATAAAGTTTGATGCTGAATATAATGTCTTACTATCTCTCTTCTCGTTTCATGAATACAAAACAAAGCAAAGACTATCAAATCACTGATCAAATCAAAGTAATTTTTTTCTTCTTCTTCTTTTTCTTATTCTTCATCAGTTGTGATCGTTGTTGTGATCATTCGGCTCAAGCGTTTTCTCTATGTCATTTTCACTCCTCCAAATGTTGTTGGACATTGTTTTTATGATTTTTATGGTCAATATATGCAAAAATGGTTTCCAAATAACATGCTCCAAAAATAAAAAGTTTGAGGTTCTAAAAAATCCCAAAATAAAAGGAAAAAATAGAAATAGTGTAAAAAGGGGACTCGGGTTGCCTCCCGAGAAGCACTCGTTCATAGTTTCGAGCTTAACCATATCAGCTTCTACTCTCTGGTATTTTTATCAAGCTTCCCCAAGAGCATTTCCATTGCTCGTGAAGAAGTTGTCGCAAGCTAAACAACTTGATTATCCAACACCTTGTGGTGCGTATGGATTCCTTCAATCTATTGTCCGATCACTCACTTGAAATCATCGTGATCAACCTTAATGACTGAAGCTTAAATCGGTTGCGATAAAAATTTGGGCATCAAATGCATATACTGCTAAAATAATTTATTTTCGAACGGAAATTTTAGACAAAATATGAATGAATACGTCATTTTTTCCATAATCCATTTGTAAATTTCTAGACGGTACTCGTGTCTGTGCGAAAATTTCCAAACGGTTCTTTCATTTGTACACAAATTTCTAGATGGAAGTCTCTACCATTTGGAATTTGTTGGCAGCCGTAATTGTTGATGGATATAAAATCCATCCAAAATTCCGGATGGGACACATGATTCTATCTTTAATTATGGATGAGCATTTGAAGACCATCCATAATTACGAACATGCACTCGTAACCCATCTGTAATTGTGGACGATCGTCTTTAGACTGTTCATAATTGTGGTTGGAAAAGGGCTGGGCATGGCTCGAGTACCCAGATTTTTTAGGGTATTCGAACCTGAACCCTAAACTGGATAATAACGTTTCCGCAAGAATACAGATCGTGTAGTACCAGGGTCGAACACTAGGAATTCGATGTAACAATATAATTATTAAACCAATGAATAGGACGTGTATAATGATAATTTGAAATCTGAATAATGATTCAAATGAGCCAAAACGGCTAGATATACAAAGTTAGACCGAATTACAATGATGATAGATCTAATTACAAAATGACTTATATACCCCTATACATGTATCCTTTACACGCCCCCTCAAGATGGAGCACCCTCGGTGAGTCCAATCTTGGAACACAAGAGCTCAAACGGTAGTCTCGGGAGAGGCTTCGTGAGAATGTTCGCAAGCTGATCCGCGACTCGTACATGAGTGACCCGAAGAGTATTCGACTCGACCAGGCCGCGGAAGAAGAGATAGTCAAGAGCCAAGTGTTTCATTCGGGAGTGAAAGACTGGCTTAGCACTGAGGTATGTCGCTCCAATGTTGTCGCAGTAGATGGTGGGCGGTGATGATGACGTGATTCCATGTTCCGATAGTAAAGCAACGACCCAGAGAACTTCCGCGGCCGTGGACGCAATAGATCGGTATTCAGCCTCGGTAGACGAATGGGAGAGTCCGGTTTGCTTCTTAGATGACCAAGAAATAGGATGCGTACCAAGGAAGAGTAGATACGCTCCGGTGGACTTGAGATCAAGATAGTCTCCAGCCTAGTCTGCATCGGTAAAGGCATGTAAGGAGAGGGTGTTCTTGGCGGATAAGAAGATACCTCGATCCTTCGTGCTAGCAAGATAACGTAGGACTCTTTTGATGGCTTGCCAATGAACATCCGTGGGAGCATGCATGAATTGGGATAGCTTGTTGACCACGAAGCTGACGTCCGGTCGTGTGAGAGATAGATACTGTAGTCCCCCAACAATGGACCGGTATTCCGTTGGATTGGAGAGGGAAGTCCCGGTGTGAAGTGTCATACGAGATGATGACGGCATGGGTGTAGGAACCGGCTTTGCTTCATGCATGAGACAACGGTTGAGAAGATCCTGAATGTACTTTCGTTGAGTCAAAAGAAATCCATGAGATGTCCGCGTTGCTTCTACTCCGAGAAGGTATGATAAGTCGCCTAAGTCTTTGATGGAGAAGCGGGCGGCTAGGGCATCAATGAACTGTTGTACTCTCGATGTGGAATTGCCTGTAACACCAATATCATCAACATAAACCAGCACATACAATTGTAGCGCGGTTGTGTTGAGAATGCCCAAGGAGGTGTCCGCCCAAGAGTTGTTAAAGCCGCGAACAAGGAGAAATGTGCGAAGTTCCGAATACCATGCTCGATGAGCTTGTTTGAGTCCATAGATTGCTCGTTGAAGTCTACGCACATGATTAGGATGAGTTTGATCAATGAAACCCGGGGGTTGAGACATGTATACCTCCTCCATGAGACAACCTTGAAGAAAGGCGTTATTAACATCAAGTTGTCAGAGAGACCATCCATGGGAGACCACAATGCTCAAGATAACACAGATTGTTGTAGGTTTTACAACCGGGCTGAATGTCTCATGATAGTCGATGCCCGGTCTTTGGTGAAACCCCTTTGCAACAAGTCGAGCTTTGAATCGTTCCATTGATGCCCGGCTTATTCCGTTGTTGGCTGTATAGGGACGTAACCAAGGGTAACATAGACATCCAAAGACACGAAGCTTAGTATAGTTTGGTGGTTGTTGGAAGAGACACTCGTAAGGGGAGGACATACTAAGAGTGGGTGCAAGGAGGCGATTAATGAGATAAGCCGCCGCACAAAATGCATAAGACCAATAGGTTAAGGGCATGGAGGAATGCGTGAGAAGGGAAAGACCGGTTTCTACCACGTGCCTATGTCGTCTTTCAGATATACCATTGTGTTCGGGAGTATGTGGTGGAGATGTGAAATGAGAAATGCCATGAGAGGATAGAAAAGAACGTAAGGCAATGAATTCAGCTCCGTTATCCAAATAAAGTGTTGAAATGCATTTGTCGAATTTGTTTTCAACGAGTGTTTTGAATTGAATGAATGTGTCACGAACTTGGGATTTGGTTTAAGACGACGGATGACCTAAACGGGAATGCCACTCGGACGAAGTGGACTTGACACTATGAAATGCATAAAGAGGAGACGAGGTACTAGATGGCGCGGGCCACTCATAAACTCCATCTTTAGTGCTTCCTTTCAGAAGTTGCGCCCCCGTGCTGAGATCCTTCAACTGAAAGTCATAAGGAGTAAATTCAACGGATACGTCATTAGTCTTGCATAGTTATTAACCGAAATCAGGTTCTTGCATATCTTAGGCACACATAAAACATTCTGAAATCCTAACGGTCTAGTGTCAAGAGGTATAGAAATAGAACCCGTGTGCGTGATGGATAAGCCGTTTCCATCACCGACAACAACATCATCATTGCCGCGGTACGGAGAGTGGATGGCAAGGTTGGAGAGGTCCAATGTGATATGATGAGACGCTCCACTATCCAGTATCCACGAGTTGGCATCATAGGATGAAACAACGGCATGATGAGGTTGCGGACGTGGCTGCCAGTGCGTGGAGGAATGCTGCCATGGCTGCGTCGGCGGGTTCTCTAGTATACCGGGGGAGGAGACAAGACGGAAGCGTGGACAACGTTGAACGATGTGGCCTTGAACACCACACGCTTGACATTTGCCTTGATAGCCACGACGTGTTGGTGAACGCTGACGAGGATGGCGAGACCAATTGGATGAGCCAGACGAGCGAGAATCTGGGTGAGACCAATTGGATGAGCGTGCGGCCGTGGGGTTGGCTGTGATGGGAGCAACGGCCAAGAGAGGATGTGGTTCAGTAGTAGCCAATTTGGCTTCATGATTGACTCATGATCGAGAAGCTTTTCGTGAACTTCTTCAACGGATGCAACGGTATCCTTTGCTCGAATTATGTCCGCAATCGGCTTATACTCTCCGCGAAGACCGTCTAGGATTGCATCGAGGACATCTTCGTGATCAAGCGGCTCTCCTAAGAGGGCAAGCTCATCAGCAGTAGTCGTGATAGCACATAGGTATTCATCAATGGATTGTAATCCTTTTGAGGAGCGTTTGATCTTATCACGAAGTTGTAGAAGATGGCCGCGAGACGCTTTGCCATAAGTGTTGACAAGCGTCTTCCACGCCTCGTAGAAGATGGCCGCGACCCGGGACGCGAGAATAACGGGCCGGCGGGAGGACTGGAGGACGACGGCTTGGGAATCAGGGTTTTGGGGTGTTTTTGTGTTTTGGCAAGTGTCGTACGTGATGGTACGATGGCAAGGGAGGGGGGAGAGGAGTGAACGGCCGGAGGAAAGAAAGAGGATGATCGGCGGCCGC
>CM071873.1:3184272-3201212 GCA_036759665.1 Gynandropsis gynandra | reverse complement strand
GTTCAAGACCTAAAAGAATATCGCATACCAAACAACGGGAAAAATAAGGGTTAGAACGTGCGCACCTTGGTGTATCTTGCAATCCCAAGTTTACGTCCGGACGTTGTATGCGTCTCCTCCTCAAGGATGATATCGACGTTGAAAAACCTGTGAAAAGAATCACACAATCCAAAAGAAGGAATACTATCCACCGAGTTAATCAATGTGAAAAGAAAACGAATAGGTCCGAAAACGAAATAAAAAGAAAATGCAAAAGTCGGGTTGCCTCCCAATAAGCGCTTGTTTAAGGTCACCAGCTTGACCGAATGCTACTCATTAGGTAGACGTCCTCGACGTCGTCGCGTGCGTAGCGTCTCGCGTGCAATGTGTGCTCGATAGGGTGTAGCACGCGGATCGGTTGAGTTCCTTGCACAATCAGTCATGTCTTCCCTAGGTTTGATCATGATGTTCTCTAAGTTGGGGGCTAGATCGTGCTGTCCAAAAATTCTGGTCGAGCTATCCATAAGTATGGTTATGTACTTCATGAAACCGGTTAGGCTTTCATCGCTTGTTTCCTCCAGCGTCTCCAGAAATTTTTGGTGTGTAATCCGTATTCTGAAATTCGTCACAAACTTCCTCGGCTAAACTCTCAAAGATGCCTTCGGGGAACACGAAATCGATGACACATGGTTGCTCAAGTGTGTCCACCAAGCTGAACTCTTCTTCCATCTCGGGTTTCGTCATATGCTTATCAATGTCCATAGCCTTATCCACTGTATTAGATTCATCTCCTTTTTCAATTATCGATGGATTTAGCTTATCTACCATCTTTATACGTTGACGTTGTGGGAAGGACAAAAGAGGAGGTCTAGGTTCGGGTTTGACATATTTAGGCTCTTCTTCCTCCTCTTTATGCTCTTCGATGTTGCTGTTCTCTCTCGCTACTGCCCTAGATGATTCTCCCTTTTCAAATGTTGGAAGAATGGGCTGATCCACCGTCTTACAACCCCTTACGTAAATTTCGTTGTCATGCTCATGAGGATTTGTTTCCGATCTCCCCGGTGGAACTCCTTGTGGTTCGGAGGAATTTGCAGCGAGTTGTGCAACTTTATTGCCTAAGATCTTTAGGTCATTAATCATGTCTCTATAACCCGCTCGCAGCTCTCTATGTACGGCGTGATTTTTTTTCTCCCCTTGTGCGAATTGAGCGAGCATGGACATAATATCGGTATTAGCTTCTTGTTGCGGATATGGGGGCGCATATGATGGATAATTCTGAATTTGGGGCTGCATCCATGGATGAAAACTCCCAAATTCATATTGTGCATTCGGCATACCATCGGTATTCCTCCAAACGTCTGGTTCCCATGATTGCTCCGAGTAAGGTGGACGGTATGAGTTAGATAGCATATGACGAGGTTCGGAAAATTGATAATTCATCTCAGCTATATCGGCACTCCAAAAGTCGATGTTGTTCATGTTACCTCGCAAAATAAAGAACAAAATTCGATTAAGCTCCGAGAGGTAAACTTTTTATTTATTTATATATTTATTTATTTTTTTTACTCAATAAAAAATAAAACAAAAACGAAAAACAATTGAAGACTCCAGAAAGGACTATTTCTTAATTCAAAAGTATCCTAACTCTAAAGTCGTAATCAACTCCCCGGTGACGGCGCCAAAAACTTGATGTGCGTTATATCAAGTAATAAATTACCTAGACTAACGCTTCCGCAAGAATACGGATCGTGTAGCAACTAGGGTCGAACACAAGGAATTGATGCAACTCTAAAGCTATTAGACTAATGAATAAGACGTGTAAAATCAATAAGTGATGAAATGCAAATGCAAACTAAACTAAACTAATGATAGGAATGACTCAAAGACTAAGGCGTATCATCAATCAAGTGGCGTACAAGTATTGAAGCATTAAGATCAACCAATCAATCTGAAAACATGATCAAATACCAAATTCATTCATATCGAGTGGCGTACAAGTATGAAAGCATTAAGATCCACCATTCATTAAGCACAAGACTTCATTACATGTTGGCAATACTCTCTATCCTATGGCAATAGATCTATTTGGACATGAACTCAGAAAACAAAACATAAAAGAAATCTATATTCAACATAGAAAGAGAATAAGAATGCTCCGTATTCATCAACCGATGTCTTCAATAGATCCTCCATGCTTCGGATCCCTCGTTCCGTCCTTCTCGATCTCTCCAAATCTGTCCTCTATGTCTCTGAATCGTCCCCATCTCCAATCTGGTTCGAAACTCCTTTATATAGATCTGATCTCTCCTATTTTGTCCGTTCTAAATCTTAGGAGTTAGTTGAGATAAACAAGGGCCCGAGCGGGCACAGCTTCTACCCGCTCGTGCAGGCCTTGTGCCCGACCGTGTGCACTCATTTTAGCCTGAGCGGGCACCTATGCCCGAGTGTGTTCCTCTTCAGCCCGAGTCGTGCAAAGCTACTACTTTCTGCAATACAACAATCCAAAAAGTAATCATAAGATCCATGTCTGGGTGACTAACAAGATTGGATTGGCTGAGGATTTGTCGTGGAGAAAGTACATGATAGTGGCATCACCTGAGACCCCACTATTCCATCTCGACGCGTTGTTGTACTCTTATTCGTGTTTCTTTATCGACAAGATTGATAAGCTCATTGTATGTTGTGACTGTAAATATAATGATTCAGAGAATGAAATACTCTGCGAGGAAGAATGGTTCCTGAGCAAGAGATTTAACATCATTAAAATAGAGAAAGTGGAAGATATTGAGATACGCCAACTTCATGAGCTGTGAAAGAAAATGTGTTGTTAGTAGTGATGTTGTGTTCAATGAAGATGAAATGTTCAAGGATGCTACTTAATACAAGGATGGACCTAAGATAGTTCAGGTGTATTTTCTAGGAGTACAGAGTCAACCAAAGAAGGTAGACAAAGGTGAAGGTGGAGCACAAGAACCAAACAACTCAGTTCAAGGTTAGGAGGGATCAGACTAAAAGCTTTCTGAAGCATAAGTAACATGGAATTCTAGATCAAGGTATGAGCCTATGATGTGGAGCTAGAATCAAAATAAACAAGCGTGAGAGATTATCTTTTGGGAAGAGACACAACTAGAAGAAACGTCAAACCCGTTAGTAGGTTTGATGAATCAGAGACTGCAACATTTGCACTACTATCAACAGAACAGTTGAATTTTGATGAACCAAGAATTTTTCAAAGCCCAATAAAGTGTTCATTGGCAAATATGGAAGAAGGTAATGGATTAGGAGATTATTTCGTGTTCATTGAAATATGGAAGAAGGTAATGGATTAGGAGATTATTTCTTTGAGAAATAACAGTACCTAGATTCTGATAGAGAGAAAGAAGAAAAGAAGATCATAGGCAGCAAATGGTTGTTGAGACAGAAATCTGATGGAAGAACCAAGGTATAAAGCCAAACTCATGGAAAAGGGATACTCACGGTAGAAAGAACAGACTACCATGAGATATTCTCACCAGTAGCTCATAATACCGTTTTTACTCTATATTAATTTGCATGTTTCCACCACTTTTTACAAAGGTTTAGCCCTTTTTAATTCCTTTTTACGTCTTGTTTGCTTAATTTAGTGATATTGCATGCTATACGAACAAAGGAGCATATTAATGGTGACACAATGCAAGTTTCAACACAAGACGACCATTATTGGTTTAGACAGCAGAAACGTTCGACCGGAGCAGATCATCGCTTACTCACGCAAAATAAACACAAGATGCACCAAGAGTTTATGAGAATTCACTTGACCGGAGCAATTCAACCCTTTGTTGAGCAAAAGAGAAACATGAATGTCATGAAGTTCCCGACAATTCGGGTAGAGTACCCCTCATCACTCGGTTGATTAGAAGGAATGAACATGTCAAAGTAGGTTTTGGATTTCAAGGCAAGCATTCAGAATCAACAATCGCTCGGCCCGAGCGATTTGCCAAANACAAAGGAGCATATTAATGGTGACACAATGCAAGTTTCAACACAAGACGACCATTATTGGTTTAGACAGCAGAAACGTTCGACCGGAGCAGATCATCGCTTACTCACGCAAAATAAACACAAGATGCACCAAGAGTTTATGAGAATTCACTTGACCGGAGCAATTCAACCCTTTGTTGAGCAAAAGAGAAACATGAATGTCATGAAGTTCCCGACAATTCGGGTAGAGTACCCCTCATCACTCGGTTGATTAGAAGGAATGAACATGTCAAAGTAGGTTTTGGATTTCAAGGCAAGCATTCAGAATCAACAATCGCTCGGCCCGAGCGATTTGCCAAAATCACTAAGAAATTCAAAATTTTAATTTACAAAGAACGGTGGAAGCTTTTAAATCAAACCACAACGAACAACTAACAAAAAAGACACAAAATAAGAGACATAGAGTAGGAAAAAAGGAGCTTTTGGACGGATTGAACTACCAATGCAAATGGATAGAAGGCGAGGCCATGGTGGCGATAAATCGAGAGATCGACTGAGCTTTCTCAAGCTTCCTTCTCATTTATTTTTGTCATAGTTTAATCCCAAGATGTAGAATCATCTACTTCAACCATGCGTTATATTAGAAGTGTTTTGTATTTGGAATATTGTACCTAATGATTTCATTTATGTTCTTTGAGTTTTATGGTTTACTGCGGTTTTCATTATTTCAATTCTTGAATTACCATCGCATGGTATAATGCAATTGGAGATGCTAGGTTGTATCAGATTGTATGCATTAGATATACATGAATGATCATATATAGAGGTAGGTTAGTCTATCAAGAATTAGGATATCGAGCTTTAATACATTTCTTGTGTAGGTCATAGACATTAATGAGTTATTCATCGATAGGAATCTGCACTGTGAGAGTAGGTAGATTTACAAATAATATGTTTGGAATATAGGTTATTAGACTGAGACACCAATAAACTATATACAAAAATAGGGTGTGCCTTGTGAAAACAGATAGATCCGGATTTATACTGTGGGAGCAGATAGATCCGAATTTGCACTGCGAGAGCAGGAACATCTACCTTAAGATATTGAATTCTCCAATAGAACAAAAACAATAGTTTCCACTATCATTAATGAATCCACATACGTCAAAACAACACTCTAATATAAAAGTATTATCTCAATGTAAATAAGTGTATCATATATTTAGGATAGATTTGAAGTAAACAAAATACTTCACATTGTTCATGGTCGTAGTTTCGTAATATTGATAATCTAGATCACTCTTAGTCCCTGTGTTTGACTTATGTACAACAGGGTCTGTATCCTTGCAAAATATTTAGTGTAGGTACAAAAATTAAAACTTGATTAGGATTTGATCATACCTAGACATTGCATCAAGTTTTTGACATCGTTGTAGAGGAATTTAGACGATTTAGTTATCAATTTTACACAACTAGGTCATATTTTTTTAGTCTGCCATTGAAACACCTTGTTTTGTTATCTTTGCAGATATGCAACCCATTTTAGAAGGAATATTTGACAGGAAGCAAGAAGATTGTCCATAACAACGTGGAATACAGGATTTTAGAGAAGCAAACTTATAGAGCATATATCACTCCTAAGCACACTGAACTCTTATCCAGTATTCGGTGACCTAATATTGATAAAAGCTAGTTTGAACTTCAGCCATAATTTTTGCAGATCCTGAATTAAATTACGTTAGAAAGGAGATTAAATGAAGATGTAAATCTTCATTTGACAAAGTTTAAGTTGAAGTATAGTTCACTTAAGCAAGTCCACGAAGTATCTCATGAGGTTGTCATGTTATTAGCCTTTCCATTTTGTCTTGAGGACCAAGCGCAAGAAAGGTTATATACATTGGCGCCAGACTCTACCATACATGGAGTCAGCATGAAGAACGGTTGTTTGTATCATGAGATGGATCAAAAGTACCTCATGTCAAGGTTTATTGAGGGACTCCGAGGAGAAATTTGTGTATGGATAAATATAACATGTGGAGGTTCTCTGTATGATCTCCACTTTACTCAGCTAGAAGAAAGAATTGAGAAGATAGTTAGCGAGAGAAATGCTCTGTTTGGTTTCATAAGCATAATTCCATCAAGAGAGTTAACAGTTGAGGTTCTAACCTTCCGAGTTGAACCAGATGAGCTGCAATTTTAAATAGCTACCATGAAGCACACATCATCAACATCTTTTATGGATTTCAAAGGACATCAAGACGATCACTCAATGATATGTTTGGCGGAGAAAATGATTGAAGATGTTAAATACATGTTGAATAACGTCTATTCGAACATGTATACCACCAATATACAGAATCAATGGAAAGGAAATATTTTAGCCTCATGTATTCCGAAATGCAAATTTGATTGCACAACAGTAGCATGAAAGGGACAACGATATCAAGTTTATGTTCTCTCAATTGTTGCAAGAACAAAAATCGCATAATATGAAGTTGTGTGGGATGAAGGCTGAACACGATCACTTCAAGAAAATGATGGGACATCAAATGTGATGAAAGCCACTCCTTCATGAACAAATGGAGTTCTCCCAAGGAATCTTGATCTAAATCCTCGATAGCAGTGCAACACTATTGCGTTGAGAAGCATAAAGGACCTTGTATTTCACCATGAAGTTAAAGGGGGAGAAACTACAATGTTCCTTGATCCATAGAATGACAACCCCCATGGTGACAATAGAAAAAGAAAAGGAGCATGCATATGTTCCACCACCACCTACCTTTTCAATCTCAACAAAGAAAGAACAACAATGACAACCAATTCGAAAAATTTGTAGAGATTATGAAGAAAATGGAAATCATGATGCCATTCCACGAAACCATCATGCAAATCCCATCCTATGCAATATTCTGGAAGGATATCCTATCCAAGAAGCGTGTTATTGAGAAGGAGATAGTGACACTCAATCATGAATGCAGTCCCATCATCCAACATGAGTTTCCCTTTAAGAGGACAGACCAAGGTAGCTTCTCGATTTCATGTAAATTGGACAATGATTCTATTGACCATGCTCTTTGTGATTTAGATGCTAGATTGAGTTTTCTCCTGCTATCGATCTATAATAATCTAAACATTGACGAGTTTAAACCAATGAGGTTGGCAATGAAATTGGCAGATCATTGGATCAAATACCCACTAGGCATTCTTGAAGATGTACCTTTGAAGATTGGGGAGTATTACGTTCCTGTGGACTTTGTAGTATTATACATGGACAAGGATGCAAAAGTACCAATCATTCTCGGGTGTATGTTTCTAAATACAGTGGATGTCATCATCCATATGAGAGCTAGAAGGATAACGATGAAATTAGTGAGAAAACTGTGGAACTCACCTTGGAACAAAATTTTATCTAACTATCAACAGTGGATTCCATATGTTTCATCAACATTTTAGAAGCGTGTGTCCCCGATATCATTGAAGAGATCAAATATGTGGAACGTTTAGCGATAACCCTCTTGCTTCAAATGAGGGAATATATGCAAACCATAGTGAAATGGACGCATACATGCAACATTTGTTCCAAGATCTTGAAGGAACAAGTGATCAAGCAAACAGCTCAGGCTGAGCTTACCAACCGCTCGGGTTAAGCGAATTCATGGGTAGCTCAAAATATAGTTTGCTTGATCGCTCTAGACCATCGTTTTGACTAAGTGGTCGATTTTATTACCCACTCAGCCAAGCAGTACCACTGCTAGGATCGATCAAACCATCTAGAAGACCATACTTCACTAAGTTCAACAGAGGGAGGATTCATACCCATCGAAGCCATTCATTCCTGCGATATGGAGGCCATTACCATATTGAAGGCATCTCAAAAGGAAAGGAGAAGCAAAAAACGAAATGGGAGCGTCGATAAGACCCCAAAGGTAGAACTTAAACCCTTTCCACGGGGATTAAGAGACAATTTTCTAGGTGTCGAGTTCACATATCCTATCATTGTTAATGCTGGGTCCATATAGATGCACTAGTGAAAACTCTTAAAAAATATCAAAAAACATTAGAGTATACACTAGAGAACTTAAAGGGTTTAAATCCTTCATTATCCGTGCATCAAGTCTCCATAGAGGATAACCCAAGTCATCTATAAAGCATCCTATGCCTGATATCTGATAGTTCATGGGTTAGTGCTATCCATCTCGTACCTAAGAAAGGAAGGATCATTGTAATTCCCAGTGAAAAAAATGAATAAATACAGATGAGAATAATAACGGGTTGGATAATGTGTATAGACTACGGAAAATTGAATTCGAATAAAAGGATTATTTTCTGTTGTATTTGATTGATCAAATGTTTAAACGTTTGGCATTGCATTCTCATTTCTTTTTTCTAGATGGTTATTCAGGATTTATTTAAATCCTAATACATGAGAACGACCAAGAGAGGATGTCATTCATATGTCCTCATTGCACTTTTTCCTATTGTCAGATGTCGTTTGACGTCAGTTGCACCCACAATCTTTCAATCTTTCAGTGATGCAAGATGTCGATCTTCTCGTACATTATAGAGGATATGAAAAATTCCATTATTAACAACGTACTTGTTTATTTCTCTCTTCACCTATTTTATTTTGTCCATATAATTTCTACATTTGATTCAAGTTCTATAAAAATACACAAACTTGACTATTGGCTCCCCAATTGATTCACTTGACTTGTTTCAGAATCAAGTATCGACTTGGGTACCGATATTCAAGTTTATTTTCTTTTATAGGAGTTAAATCAAGTGTAACTAATATAATGACGAAAAATTTAGTTGTATAATATTTTCAAAAAACAAACAAGTACGGTGATTATAACGAGATTTTCCATAGAGGAGGAGGTCTTTATGGACGACATTTCAGTATGTGAAACATTCTTTGCTGGTCTAATAAATCCTTTGTAAATTGTTAGGCATGTGCTTCCAAGCCAACCTCATGCTGAATTGGGAGAAATGTCGTTTTTATGGTACAAGAAGGAATAATTCTTGGGCAAAAGATATCGACCAAGGGCATAGAGATCAAATATCTGTTTCACAGCTTACATCAGATTACCCTTGTGTCTTTATATTTGATAATCTTGTTGTTACTATAAAGGATTTGGACACACGGAAAGTTATAGCACAGGGAAGGAAACACAAGGGAATCTACATGCTGGACAGCCTGCAATCTAAAGAAGTTCATCAGTGTTTTTTCTCTGTTCGAAACAAGTCAGCCTCAGAGGATGTCTGGCATCAGCGTCTCGTCCATCCTCATTTTCAAGTGGTTCAGCATCTCAGTTCAAGAAATGCAATTAGCATAACAAATAAAAGTAATGGGCTGTGGTCTTCCTGCTAGCATGGGAAAGCATCTAAACTTCCGTTTTTTAGATTAGTTGAAAGAGTAGTTAGACCCTTGGAATGTATACATTGTGACCTCTGGGGGCCTGCTCAATTACGTCTAATCAATCATTTTGGTATTATGTGATTTTTGTAGACCAATTTTCAAGATATAACTCGTTTTATCCTCTGAAAAGGATGTCAGAATTTTATTCAATCTTCTTGATGTTTGAAAGACTGGTTGAAAATCAGTTAAAGCAAAACATAACAATGTTTCAGTGTGATGGAGGAGGTGAATTTGCAATCAATGTATTTCTGAATCATTTAGCAACATGTGGGATTAAACTGCAGGTATCATGTCCTTATACCCCTCAGTAGAATAGTTTAGCTTAGCGAAAGCATAGACATCTAGTTGAGCTTTAACTTACCATGATGTTTCAATCAAAGGTGCAATTGAGAAACTGGGTTGAAGCATTCTTCACAGCCAATTTTCTTATAAATCTCCTTCCTGCATCAACTCTTGACAGTAGTGCTACACCATTCTCAGTTTTAAATGGATATGAACCTGATTATTCAGCACTTCGTGTATTTGGATGCTCATGTTTCCTAAATCTTACACTATATGTCAGTCATAAGATGGAGCCAAGGTCATTGCATTGTATTTTTCTTGGATATAATGCAAAGTACAAGGGTTATCGATGCTTGTACCCACCATCAAGGAAGGTTTATATTACCAGACATGCTATTTTAGATGAGCAAAGTTTTCCGTTTCAAAATATATACTCTAGGCTATGTACTATTTATTCTACATAATTGTTAAATGCTTGGCAGCAAGAATCCAATTGTAAAGTCTCCAAATTTGTTTCCTCCAATACTCAAGGATCAGCTATTTTTCAGTCATCTCCTCTGATTACAGATGCTCCACAGATTTCAGTTTCTCAGCCAGTATCAACAGTTACATCAGCCACAACTAGCATATCAAATTCTGAGGTAACAGCACCCATGACCGTATTAGGTTCAACTCATCCTATGATTATAAGAGGGCGTTCTGGAATTGTTAAGCCTAATCTCGGGTATGCACTTAATACATATGTTCTCAGTATACCTTCAGAACCTAAGACAGTAAAATCTGCTCTTAACACCCAGGGTGGTGCTCTGCAATGGATGCAGAAATAAGTGCCTTACACAGAAACAAGACTTGGATATTAATTCCTTGTTCTCCAGAAATGAATGTTCTAGGCTGTAAATGGATCTACAAAATAAAACTAAAAGTTGATGGATCATTAGAAAGACTCAAAGAAAGACTGGTAGCAAAGGCATTTCATCAAGCAAAAGGAGTTGACTACACAGAAACTTACAGTCCAGTGGTAAAGACAACCACTATCCGAATTGTAATTTTAGTTGCACTTACCTATAACTGGCAAATCGTCAACTTGATCTCAGTAACACATTTCTTCATGAGAGCTTCAAGAAGTTGTGTATATGCAGCAACCTCCAAGATATGTGGACACTAAGTATCCCGATCATGTGTGTCTATTGAAGAAAGCCATTTATGGCTTGAAACAGGCTCCTCGTGACTGGTTCAACAAGTTTAGTTCTTATCTGTTAGAGTTTGGGTTCATGTGCAGTAGCTCAGATCCCTCTCTATTTGTGTATAAACATGGTGAAGATACACTTGCTCTCTTACTATATGTTGAAGATATCATATTGACAAGCAACTCTTCTTCTCTATTGCAGCAGCTCATTGCCAAACTCAGCTCTAATTTTTCGATGAAGAATCTTGGCAATCTACACTATTTTTTGGGAGTACAGGCAGTGTTTCACCCTGGTGGATTATTCCTTAATCAGTCTCAGTATGCTCAAGAGCTTCTGGTTAACGAAGGTATGCAGGACTGTAAACCTTTGCCTACACCACTACCTTTATGTCAATATCAGAATATTACAGATGCTCAAAAATATTCTGATCCTCTAGAGTTTCGAACTCTACTTGGAACACTTCAATATTTGACTCTTACACGACCTGATTTGAGTTATGTCGTTAATTCCCATTGTGAAAGAATGCATGATCCATCATGTGCACATTTCAACCACAGGCCTTTGTACGTTTCTTGGGTGCAACCTCATTTCGTGGTCAGCCAAGCGACAACCCACTGTTCTTCGATCATCCACCGAGGCAGAGTATCGAGCGATGGTCAGTCTTGCAGCTGAACTTACCTTGATTTATTTTGTTCTCAGGGATCTTGGTATTTCTCAGTCCTCTCCTGCTTTGATTCACTGCGATAACTTATCCGCAGATTATCTGTCAACTAATCCAATATTTCATAGCCGTAGCAAGCATATTGAGCTTGACTACCATTTTATTCGGGAGAAGGTTGCTTTTGGATCGATTATCACAAAACATGTATCGTCTGAACTGCAGCTTGCTGATTTGTTCATAAAACCTCTACCAAAACAGAGGTTTCATAGTTTATGCATCAAACTTGGTCTTGGGGTTCTACCCACTCCAAGTTTGAGGGGGACTGTGAGTACATGACAAAAACATGATGAAAAGTGTGATACAATAAGAATGAATTCACATTTTACTGAAGAAGATAAAGTTACAGAATGCAGGAGATTATGCAACACATTACAAGGAGCTGGAGATTGTACTATAATGGCCAATAACAAAAACTCAAGTACATGTGAATCGATGAGGAAACAAATAGACTTCGACATACCTTTGACATAGAAATTAGAGGAAGTTTCTTCTCCAACAGATGGTAACACACTGGCACAAGAAGACAAATTGCACCTATAAAAACCTGATGCTAAGCTGGCAAATTGGAGAATATTAAGCTCAAACCATTTTGGGTTGTTAGCTGGGCTCTAATGGTGATAGATTTGGAGAATATTCTTCTGTAATTCTATATAAACTTCAGCTGTTGTATTACTGGTTTTTTCAGTGAGAAAAAATTAAATAAAGAGAGACTGCTTTTACTCTGCATTTTTCCCCTATCTCTCTGTGTAGTTTACTCTGTATTTTTCCTGCCTCTTTGTGTAGTTTACTCAGCTTCAAAATGTTTTGAGTGTCAAGTAAACAATTTTTGGCGCATGATTGGAGTACGTGAATACGCTAGAAAGCATTCCAAAGCTATATGGATCTGACATCCGACGTCAAGACTTTGGATGAATATTAGGGATGGAGAATGAAAGCTCGACAAAGTTTATGCACATGCACATGTATCAAGTAAACAATTTTTGGCGCATGATTGGAGTATGCGAATACAGTATAAAGCATTCTAAAGCTATATAGATACGAAATCAAATTTGAAGGTATCTCCACTCCATTATTACGACCTCTCTCTTCGCTCTTAGTGCATCGGGTACGATCAGTTTGACCAACCATCTCGCCTTCCATGTTTGACTATAGCTCATATAAGAAGATGATGATTAGGGATTTATAGGTCTCGACTAGCCATCTCTTATTTCCCAGCATATTCAAAAGCTAGTCATCGAGAAAAAGCTGAAGGATGCAACAATCTACATTCGAGAAATTGTTTCCCTCATCGCACAATATGTCGATAGTAACTTGGGACTATACAATGTAGAGGAATCATACTCATTGGCTTGCTCTGCTTTTAGGACAAAGATTCATAATTATATAGAAGGCCGACTCACTTACTGGATCTACTTCGAGAAAGGTATCGCGACTTACGATTTGTGCTTTCCAGTCGTTACATTCCTCCCCTCACTAAACATGGTCTACAAAAGCTCAGAACATAAATGAGCTAGAAGAGCCAGAGATCCAAATCGTCGACCTATCAAGACCACATTCAATGGAGATTGTGCTCTATAGCACACCACCGTCACCACAACCTCTTTGTCTAGAGAATAAACCATAGTCGAGAGATCCTTTTACGTATCTTGGGATGAGTCTTACGGCTTTCAAATGAGGTTTCTTAGGCATTTGCATGTATCCACTCATCACACCAACAACATAAGTAATATCTAACCTTGTGAGTGTAAGGTAGATCAAACTACCAACCAATTGTTGATACATGGTATAGTCTTCTAAGTCCTTCCATTCTTCCGCACAAAACTTTGCATTCACATCCATTGATGTCGATATTGGCTTGCAATCAATTATTCCATACCTTTGAAGTAGGTCTTGAGTGTACTTGTGACGACATAACAATAATCCTTCATTTGTTCTATCAATCTTTGAAGTGATTTAACATGTCCAATTCTTTCATTTGTCGTATCAATCAATTATTCCATACCTTTGAAGTGATTTAACACATCCAATTCTTTCATTTGAAACCTCACCAACAAGTTGACTCTTGTCCTCTGCATGGCAGCCTCATAATCTCTGGTGACAATTAGGTTATCCACATAAAGAAGTAAAATGGTCAATTTATCATCTTGAGCCTTGACAAACAAGCTCGAATCTGCTGCAGCCATGGTATAACCACTTTGTACTAAAAATTCTGCAACCTCGCCATATCAAGCTCAAAGGTGATTGTTGAGCCCGTATTATCCCTTCCTCAACTTGCACACATAGGTTCGATGATCCTTACTTTCAAACCCTTTAATTTGCTCCATGTATATCTCACAATCTAACTCTCCACGTAGGAAATCATTTTTAACATCAAGCTGTCACATCCTTGAAGACTTGCTTGAAGTCAATGCCAATAGAGCATGGACACTTGTGATCTTTACCAATTTACAGGAAATAGATTTTGCATCCTTGGGCTTGGATACCGATTCACAGGTCTCATTCTAAACAAATGCATGCATTTCCTCCTCCATAGCTTTTCTCCTCTTCTTGCTTTTGGATGCCTCTTGGGTTTCCTTATTCTCATGCCTCTTCTTAACCGTGGAGCATGATCATCATGCTCTTCAAAATCTTCACGTTGATTTTGTCTCTGTTTTTCTATAAAGATATCATCTACACTGGTTGACGAGCTTTCTTAATTTTCTTCAATCGACTAAGCTATTACCGGAACATCTTGAAGAAGTCGTTCCATATTCACCTGTTTTGGATCTGAACTCTAATGTAACTTCTCTTCTATCTCCTTGGAGTTGGGAAGTAGTGTAGCTTGCGAAGACCACCATGATGAGGATTCATCAAACACCACATTGTTTGATGTGTACCAGAATCCAATTATTGGATCACAACACCCCTGTCCTTTTCTTTCCTTGTCATAGCCAACAAAGATACAACACACAACTTTCTTGTCAACCTTGCTATGTTGTTGATTAGGTACAAAAATGTAACAAACACAACCAACCAGATAAACTCGAGTCTTTGTTGTGACACATATGATAAAGTTTTCTTCATTCCTCGACCATACACATTATTTAGTTGCACCTCATGTGGACTATACGAGAGACGATAACAGTCTTATCAATATGAGATAATTGTAATGCAGAGTTGTTTGTTGTCACTACTACCCATCCTCCTTTGTATTCAGACATACCTTGCAATGTTTTTGGTCACCTGTCATGTGATTGGAACCACCATGAATCGATGATCCAATCATCATAATAGTTTATGGAATTTTTGTAGTGACAAGTGCAATGTCTTTTCCTAACATCTCAATACATGATGTAGCAAGCTCATCTCGTTCTTTGTGTCTTCCATTCGTCTCTTCCATAGCAAATGATGCTTGGAAGTCCCACTCATCATCACAATCAGTTTTAGTGAAAGTTATCAAATTCCTGATGTGGTTAATCTCAAGTGCTAAATACTTAAACTAGCGTTCCCGCAAGAATATTGATCGTGTAGTACCATGATTGAACATTAAGGAACCGATGTAACAATAAAGTTATTAAACAAATGAATAAGACGGATAATAAATCAAGTGATTGGAATGCAAAGTAAAGACTAAATTAACTAATGGGATAAACTCAATAAGATAAAGCACCATTTGTTTCGAGAAATATTAGGACATGTAATGGACGTTTCTATGAATCATGAAATCGAATTATCTCGATCAATAGGAAACTCAAAATCAATTATCGGTAGGGACTATGAAGGATATTAGGATATTATTGTAATAAGGGTATAATTGTAATTTTCTATTCCCTCTTTAGGTTAACTTTTTAACCTCTCGTACATATAGACGTTCAAGGCTTTTGATTGAATGAACAATTCGAATTCATTATTCACATGGTATCAGAGCTGAAATCGTCTCACGACGTAACCTTAGCCGCATAACCCCTTTTTTTTTCTCAGCAACCCCAGCCGCCGCACCCCATTGGTCCGGCCGCCGCACCCCCTTTGGCCCAGCCGCTGCTCTGACGCCTCATACCTTCTTCAGTTCAGTCGTTCCGTCGCCTCACCAGCACGTAATCACGTCGATCGCAACTTGCCCCGTCGATCCAGCCATTGCCCGCATGCAGCCGCCTCAACCGTTCGCCGCACGTCCTGAATCAACGCGCCGCGCCCTGCAGCAATGTCGCACGTCCTGGAATCGTCGAATCACACCGAATCTGTGAGCATTTTCGATCCAACCCAGCCAGAGAAACTCCTCTTCTCATGTAACATGTCAAGCGTTACAAAACTCATTCATCATATATCACTTTGGTTATTTATTCTATTTTTAATTATTTTTTTGTTTAACTTGGATGATGGTGTACGACGAATTACCTCACTTGGAGCGTCCAGATCCGTTCCCTCCTCGAAGGCTACAATCTCGAGTGCTTCATCACTGAAGACTCTGTCGTGCCGCCAGCCACGATCCAAATCGATGGAATTCAGCAATTCAATCCCGCCTTCAGCCCGTGGAAACACCAGGACAGACTGCTCTTCAGTTCTTTGCTCGGCGCACTCTCCCTCCCGCTCCAACCGGTCATCGCTCGAGCCACTTCCGTCCGAGAAGCTTGGCGAACCCTATCCAACATCTATGGCAAAGCCTCTCGTGGTCATGTCAAACAAGAGATGCACGAAAAAGTGATCAATCATGAGGCGAAACTTGTCGGGGAACTCCCTCCGCCAGCCACTGCCCTACCCGTCACGGCTCACCTTGCCGCTGCTCGTCCTAAATCACGAAACTCGAATTCTCAATGGAGTCGCAACAATAATAGGAGCTCCACGGGAGGTTATCGAGGTCGATGTCATGCTTGCGGAACTCAAGGACACAGTGTGAAGTTATGCAACCAATTCTGACTCATATCCATGAGCTCATCCTCGGATCCGATTCAAAACCGGTGGACACCCCGTCAACGTCCGTGGCCGCCTGCTGCTCACGTTGCTACGTATCCTACATATGACACCTCGAGTTGGCTTCTTGACAGTGTTGCCTCGCATCACATTACATCCGACTTGCAGAACCTGTCACTCCACAGTCCATATCAAGGAGGCGAGGAAGTCACCATAGCTCTCCTTACCAAATCGTTCACTTATGCTTGATAGTGTGCTTTGTGTTCCCTCCATGCACAAGAACTTGGTCTCGGTTCATCGTTTATGCATGTCTAATGGTATTTCCATTGAATTGTTTCCTCATATGTTTCAGGTGAAGGATCTAGTCACAGGGGCACCGGTTCTTCAAGGAAACACTAAGGATGGAGTTTATGTGTGGCCGTCCCCTACCACCAATGCCTCACCCACCGTTGCCTTCTCTAGCCTTAAGCACACCGTTTCCACTTGGCATTCACGTCTAGGACAT
>CM071873.1:3093556-3159225 GCA_036759665.1 Gynandropsis gynandra | reverse complement strand
TTGTTGGCGTCTCGGTTCTCAATTAAAGACCTCGGTGCTCTCACCTTCTTTCTAGGAATTGAAGCCACGAGGACACCACATGGTCTCCACTTGTCGCAACGGAAGTATATCACGGACCTTCTCATTCGAACAAACATGAATGATGCGAAGTCTGTCTCTACACCGTTGCCATCGACCTCACTGCTCACCATTTCCTCGGGCTTACCTCTTTCCGACCCAACCGAATTCCGACAAGTGATTGGGAGCCTACAATATCTTGCCCTCACGCGTCCGGACGTGAGCTATGCTGTCAACAAGTTGTCTCCGTTCATGAATCAACCCACGGATGAGCATTGGCTATGCGCCAAACGTGTGCTTCGTTATCTTGTTGGCTCTCGTGCACAAGGTATCTTTCTTGCAGCTCAAAACACTTTGTCTCTTCATGCTTTCAGCGATGCGGATTAGGCTTGAGACTCATCTGACTTCAAATCTACGTGAGCATACATTGTTTATCTTGGCAAGCATCCGATATCGTGGTCCTCCAAGAAACAAAATGGCCACTCACGATCATCCACCGAGGCGGAATATCGGTCCGTTGCCAACACCTCGGCCGAAATTTGTTGGCTGGGAAATCTTCTCATGGAACTTGGTGTTACCCTCACGTCGGCTCCGACTATTTACTATGATAATATTGGAGCTACTTATCTCAGCGGACTATTTACTGTGATAATATTGGAGCTACTTATCTCAGCGCCAACCCGGTTTTTCACTCCCGTATGAAGCACCTCGCACTTGATTACTTCTTTGTTCGTGGCCAAATTGAAGCTGGTACTCTTCGAGTCTCTCACGTGCACTCCAAAGACCAACTCGTCGACATTCTCACCAAACCTCTAGTGCGGTTACAGTTCCATGAGTTATGTTCCAAGATTGGAATCACCTCGGGTGATTCATCTTGCGGGGGCGTATGAAGAATATTAGGATATTATTGTAATAAGGGTATCATTGTTATTTTCTATTCCCTAATTAGGTTAACTCTTTAACCTCTTGTACATATAGCCCTTCAAGGCTTTTATTTGAATGAACAATTCGAATTCATTATTCACAGGGACTTTATCGACACCTAAATCCACTATCTAGATGCATTAAGATTAGTAGGGAACTCAACCTTAATAGGGAATTCAACCTCAACTCTTACGTTTTCTAAAATAGATTAACCGACCGGTCAATGTTCACATTAACCTAATTAATTCTAGGGTTATTTTCCAAGACTTAAATCCGACCTCCCAACCTAGACAAGCCTCTAAATTCATTCAAACAAGTGATCGACAAGGATGAAAGCATTAAGAACAACCCATCAAATCAATTGAGAGAACAAATCGGACATTAAGCATTAAATCCAAACAAATCCAATACAATAATGCAACGAAGTGCTATTGAAGATCGTGGTTATAGATAGTATCATATATTCAGAGAATTCAAGCTCTTTCTTAAGGAATGACTCTCCCGATGTCTAATCCCACTATTTAGCATGTGTACTACCAATCTTCCATTTGCGTAATCTCGAATTCAATCGACCGACCGGTCAAGGTTATAAATCGTTTAAGATCTCAAATAATGGCTATGTTCCAAAATCTAATTCATCTTCCAATGCAATCAGATTTTTATAATCATTCATTCAAGTTGTCAACAAGAACAAAATCATTAAGAAAACCCAATATATCCGAAAACGATCAAAATTATAACCAAACATTAAACACAAGACTTCATTACATATTGGTAAACTCTAAACAATGGCAATAAAACTACTCGGACATAGTGTTAGAAAACAAAACATGAATAAAAGCTATTTTAAACATAGGTACATAACAAGATTCATCCCGTGTCCTAATAACGTAGTCATCAACAGCTCCACCGTATTCCGAGTTCTTCGCCTCGTCTCCAGCCTTCTGGCGTCCTGCTCTCTCTTCTCTCCCTTAGGCGTCTGTGTGTGTCTCCTCTTGTGAATTCTATTATGTTTGCCTCTTTATGGTCCTCCCTAGGATTCTCTACTGTTCCTACTTAATTGGGGCTGCCCTTTTGANCATAGTGTTAGAAAACAAAACATGAATAAAAGCTATTTTAAACATAGGTACATAACAAGATTCCTCCCGTGTCCTAATAACGTAGTCATCAACAGCTCCACCGTATTCCGAGTTCTTCGCCTCGTCTCCAGCCTTCTGGCGTCCTGCTCTCTCTTCTCTCCTTTAGGCGTCCGTGTGTGTCTCCTCTTGTGAATTCTATTATGTTCGCCTCTTTATGGTCCTCCCTAGGATTCTCTACTGTTCCTACTTAATTGGGGCTGCCCTTTTGAATTTTTCCTCCTCTTGAACTTCTAGGAAGTTTGTTACCGTGTTGAGAGCTTCTAGGAAGTTTGTTACCTACATGACCCGAAAAAATGCAGGTTAGGTTACCAGCCCATCTCGGATGTTGTTCTGTCCAAAATGACTCTTTCTCTTGCCCCTTTGTGCTTCCTTTTCTTGCTCCAGCCAGGTTTCCATTCATTTTTCAACCGTTCCCTTTCAAGTGTTATTCCAGCAGCCGAAAAATTTCATTTCGGTTCAGCCATGTTTCCATTGTTGTGAGCTGCGGCCGCTATTTCCATTTTGTGTGACCGAAGGAGGCATGAGTGTTGAGTGTTTATAGTTAAACTTGAAGAAGTTTTGCCAACATTTCCCGATATTTGCTCGTATTCGTAACCCGATATCTCATTTCCTGCAAAACACGAGAAAAAACTAGAAGAAGACTAAATTGTACTTCACACTCGTTAAAGTCCAAATAAATGATAAAACTAAATATCAAAATATATGAAAATATTAGAACAATTTAGACGTTATCAATTACCTTCCACACGATTAGACCAACAATCTCGAGCATAATGTCTCATATTGCGAAACTTGTAACACTGATCATCTTATCGATGAAACCTCTTTTGCTCTTGGTTGTCATCATGTTCGCGAGCTCCCCCTTGCTGAGGAACGTTTCCGTGTTGCCAACTTTGTTGTCTTCTAATCGAGCTTTCTCTGTTACCATTATACCTCCTATACTTTTCTCATGCTCCTTAGGCCTTTTATCTTTACGAAAGAGAGCTCTATGTTCCTGGTTTATGGAAACCTTAGACATTTGATTCTCTAGGTCCTCTTGGTTAGGCAAGATGCTTTTCAATTCATAATAGTAGGTTCTTTGGCCCAAACCTGAGTTGGTTGTGGTATTTAGCGTTTAATCCATGGATTATTATTCTCCTCATTAGTGTATCATTTACAACACTTTTAGGGTGTAGTTTAGCTATTTTATTGCATAAACATTTAATTTTATGGAAGAATTAACTCATCGTCATGTCATTTTGTCGAATAGAAACAAGCTCGTTCTCCAAACGCTCTACAATGGTCTTGACAACCAAACGCTCTACAATGGTCTTTACAACCTAGCTTTGATACCATCTGTAGCCAATTACTAGCCCAAGAGATTTACTATAAAAGATAATTTTTACAAACTCTCAAACTTATTTACAAAAATAAATATTTACAAGAGGAAGACTCTAATTTATTTTGGATACCTGATACTCACTAGTACTCAATCTATTTCTTTATTTTTCTGGAGAACTCTCAACTCACTTTAGTTGTGGTAAAACACTCCCTAGATTGTTCTAGATAGTTTAACACACCTAGATAACATTAAACATAACTTCATATTATCTATATCATACTTGATAACTCCAGATTATTCTAAAATGTATGAGAGATGATATCTTTATATGGCCCTCAAGCGAGTGAGGGATTTGTCGTCCTGCGATCATAAACGATTTTGGTAAGCTCCATATGCAACTTCACAAGAGTTTGTTTTCACAATGTTTTGTTGAATAGATAATGAAAAATACGAGACAGCACATTTGCTCTTGTCCATAACACAGACTTGAAGAATTTGGCCTTCATTTAAATCTCAAAATGGGGACCTGAAGTCGCTTACCTTAATAGAGCAAGAAGTCTCTGTCAGTATTTATGTGAGAGATGATATGATTTTGACTAATACTATGGTTGTTTACATATACAAAGAGAGATATAGATATACTTTCATTGGCTCAGAGAAACTTGCATCAGCACATGGCTTTGTCTTTGGTTGCAGGACCACGGTTGGAATACGGTGGGTCCTTCAAGTGAATCATTATGATATCTGAAGACATATACACATGCCCATGAAGACGATCATACAAGACAGAAGCATGTGAACTCTCCCCCTACTTGTCCTTGTAGGCCAAAGCTTGAATCCGTAGAGGTTTCAACTCTATGCTTCGTGATATCATTATATATACATTGCTCCAATGCTTATTCCCAAAACAAGGCAATCTCTTCACTCCAACAAATAGTAATAAAAGTGAAAAAAGTTTCCAACTTTTTATCAACCCATCTTCAGATTCAGCTTTTCAGACAAAGAAATGGCATTGATGAGAGGTCTATTGGGTGCAAAGAAGATTCTAAACAGAGGATCTTCGGCACCAAAGGGGTTTCTTGCGGTGTATGTCGGAGAGAGGGAGAAGACGAGATATGTTGTGCCAATCTCATACTTGAATCAGCCTTCCTTTCAAGACTTGCTTCAGAAAGCAGAAGAAGAGTTCGGATTCGACCATCCGACGGGCGGCTTGACGATCCCTTGTCCTGAAGAAGTTTTTCTAAGTATAACTTGTAGGCTACAAGGGAGATGAAGAATCATAGATTGCGATGTCTCAGGATAGGTGTAAATAGATGACATGTTTTTTTCCTCTTTCATCTTCAAAGAGATGTTACAGAGAGTTATATTCAATACCAATATCATTTTTGGCATAATAAACAATGAAAGCCTTTCTAGTAGTCTTTACATATTTCCGGTAAAACCCGATTTCTTCCGGTCAAGTTATTATGACATAAAATAAAATAAAATGGTCAAGGAACAATATTATGCAATTATAGAAAGAAATGAAATTATCTCAATTCCCTGGTCACTGTTCAAGTCTCGACCAACCTCATCATTCTTAGTGTTGTGCCAAACTTACAACTGGTAACGTTTACTAAATGTTTCTTTCGGACTCTCTCGGCTGTATGAACCTTCTTGATTTCAACTTCCTTTTGAGCCATGATGTCTTGATGTCTAATGTCAATAATGCTTGGTTCTTTCATAATGTACATATTCTTGGACAGCAAATTTAGACTTTACACCAAATTCTTCAAAAATCCCTTTCAACCACGATGACTCTTTGTTGCTTCAACCATAGCCATATATTGAGCTTTTATTATCAACAATTCCATTACATGTTGAAGATTTGATTTCCAGCCGATAACATTCTCTCCAACCAAGAAAACAACCTGTAATAGATCTTCTATCACCCAAATCGGCAGCATAATCTAAATCACAATATCTCTTAATTTTAAATCGACTTCCTCTAACATATGTGAGCTTCAATTTTTCAGTTCTTTGACTGTATCTCATGATCCACTTTATTGTCTCCTAATGTTCTCCATTTGGACTGCTTATGAACTTGCACACCACTCCCAATAGATGAGCTAAATCTAGTCTGGTTCCAATCATAAAAGACATCACACTTCGTGCAACGTTGAGTATGGTATATAGCCTCCATATTGTGATTTTCTTCTTTCTCCTCTTCCTTCACTGATTGAGTCTGAAATGAGCTCCAAGAGGAGTAGCAGCTGACCTTGATTGATCTATACCATAAGTGACCAAAACCTTACTAAGATAGTCCTGATTCACAGAAAATATATCTCACATTTTTCATGATTGTAAGATTCATTATATCTGCTATAGCATTCTGTTGAGGAATATACACACAATTTCAGTGTCTTTTAATGCTATGGCACTACAAAAATTGTAAAATCTTTGGTTGTAGCAGTTCAGTCCATTGTCTATTCTAAAAGTTTTTACCTTCTATCCTATTTGATCTGCAACAAGAATCTTTCATTCAACAAATTACCGAGTGTTATCCTTTTTCTTGAGAAAATACACACATACTTTCTTAGAAATATTTTCAATAAATGAGATGAAATACTTAGGTTTAGACTAAAATTTATAATCTCAAACTTATTTCTAAGTACAAAAGATAAAACATAAATAAATACACATGGATGAACAAGGATTTTGCATAATAAGGTATGGGAGACTTTTAATCAAAAAAAGTATTTAGAGATAGTGAAGGAGATATGGGAGATTCTTAATCAAAAGGACGGTTTGGACCCAATTCGAAGATAGTGAAGGAGGCATGTGAGACTCTTAATCAATAGAAGAATTCGAACCCAACTCAAAGAAGCATCATAAACTGATCGGATCGGGTGATATGGATAAGGAGTGACAAAAGATAAATATCTTTCCTTATCCCTCCCAATGGCTAAAAAATTCTTTCCAATGGCTAGGAAATCATCAAAACCAATCTTATCCCACTGGATCATCAACTTGTCTCTTTCAAATATTTCCAATGGCTAGAATTTCTTTCAAAGATCAATCTAAACCCTTCCTTTATGCACCCTTGTTTTAACATGAAGTCTCTCCTATATAAAAGATTCCATTTGATTTGTAATGTCACCGTGAAATTTGAGAGGAAATAAACCTTTTATGGTTTCTTGATCGTTGTCAAAAACACGGCGTCATCAACTTGTTCCGGGACTGATTGAAGATATCCTCGATTGTATCTAGAGGCTTACACATCTCTTATGGTATCTTTTGTGTCACCTTAAATACCTCGTAACCACCATCAACCACAACCTTCCACCATCACCGAACGAATCTTGAAGAGAGTCCTTAGGCCAGTCAAGAGATCCTTTTTGACCGAAGAATCATATTCAAATGATCGAATTAATAGATTTTGGATACGTTTCATGAGATCTAATTCCGAAGGCGTGTATCATATTCTCTAGATAAGATTAAGGTTTCAGAAAAATCAGTGGCCACCAACTCGACGTGTCTATAGGTCAGCTTTTGTTGTCTCTTGAGACATTTGAGTGATTCATGGTCATTATGAACCACGAACTCCTTCAGCCACAAGTAGTGTTGCCATATCTAGAGCGCTCGAACTAATGCGTACGACTCTTTTTCATGCGTTGGATAGCCTAATTGGGCTCCGTTGAGCTTCAAGTTGAAGTACGCAATGAGTCTATGCTCTTTCATCAACATTGCTACAATTCCTGCACCTGATGAATGACATTCAATTTCAAACATTTTAGTGAAATCAAGTAATGCAAATGAGGGTTCTTGTTTCAATTTATCCTTTAGAGTTTGAAAGGCCCTCTCTTGAGGTCTGTTCCACTCGAATGTAACGTTGTTGTTGACTACTTCGGTCAAAGACGAGCCCAAGATATTGAAGTCTTTTGCGAATGAGCGATGGAACCCAACTAATCCATGAAAGCTTCACACCATTCCAACCATCTTAGGGATCAACCATTTGCATATGGCCTCGACATTTTCCTCATCAATGTGTATTACCTATTCACTTATGAATCCTAATAACACAATTTGTTAGTACAAAACTACATTTCTTAAAATTAGCGTACAATTTCTCATTTTACAACACATCGAGAATCGATCGTAGATTCCCAATATGCTCTTCTAAGGTTTTGTTGTACACTAGGATCTCATCGAAGTATACAACCATCGAATTTCCCTATAAACTTCCTAAGAACATAATTCATTAATTGCATAAATGTGCTAGGTGCATCAGTTAACCCGAAAGGCATGACTAACCATTCATATAACCCTAACTTGGTCTTTGATGCGGTCTGTCATTTTTAAAGCCTCCTTCATGCGAATTTGATGGTATCCATGCTTCAAATATATCGTGAAGAAATTAGAAGAGCCATTAAATTTGTCTACCATGTCACCCAATAGAGGTAGGAGGTAACAATACTTTATCATAATGTTTTTAATTGTGCGATTATCAATACACGTACGCGATGTGTCATCCTTCTTGGGTATGAGTATAATCGACAAAGCATGGTAACATAACTTATTGTATGTATCCCTTCTCCATGAGTTCGTGGCCCTATCACTCGAACTCTTTGGTCTCCTCCGGATTGGTTCGGTAAGTTGGTCGGTTTGAAATGCATGTGTCAGGTATGAATTCAATTTGGTCATCCATCCCATGAACTTGAGGTAATCTTTTGGGAGTCATGTCGGGAAGCACATCCTTAAAACCCTAAAATAACTAAGTGACAACACTAGGTAAAGAAAGGATTAGCTCGTGAGTGAAATAAGACTCTTTGAACAAGAGTAAAAACATAGGATGCTTAGATTGCCAAGCCCTTTGTAATTTGCTCACTTTCATTAAAAGAAAGGTTATGCTAATGGGTTGTCTCTCAAAGACTTGTTTCTCCGTCTCACTCGAGATCTCAGCATTTTTGTGAACTGCCTCACGGTCACTCTCTTGAATTTCGCTCTTCTCGCTCTTCAGTAACAATACTTGGTCCTCGAATACCTCCTTGGTGTGAGTGGCGCTAGGCGAATGTTTTGTCCTTTGAAATTGAAGGAATACTTATCAACAAACCTAGTCATATTATATATGCTTCAGTATCGAACTACGATGGTCTTCCCAACATGAGGTGATCTGCTTGCATAGGAACGACATCACACAACATTTCATCCACATACTTCCCAATGCTAAACTCAACCTCCACTTGATGATGAACCTTAGTTTCGCCGTTTTCATTCAACCACTATAACTTGTAGAGTTTGTGATGATTTGGTGTATTTAATCCCAATTTATCAACTATCGATCCTTTAGCCATGTTCGTACAACTTGTTCTACACAAGCCCAAGCATGAAGAAGATGTTTTCCCTTTGTACAATGGCTATATTTTTAGCGTGTAGATTTAATACTCGACGTGCTACTAGTAACTCACCCTTTACAGGGTCATATCCACGAACTCCACATCCAAATTAGGTATATTCCTGGGATTCGATTGCTTTTCATCATTGGATGTCATCTCGTATCCTTCATCAGCCCGTATGATCATTGCCTTTTTATTTGGAAAATCCAAAGTAAAGTATCCTCGACATCGTCACTTGAAATAGTGAGTATCATGGTTTAAAAAAGTGTCTCAATAGGACCTACAGGTTTGGATCGTGAAGTATGATTACAGTAAAAATTTATAGAAAATTCATAATGAGACATTGAGAGGGTATAAGTGAAGAATTGACCCAAGCCTAAAATCGTCGAATGATAATTGATGGCATATATATGAGTTAGTTTTTGTGAAATTAAAGTTGATGGATATGATCTGGAAAATTGATGTTCGACCAGGTGTCAAGATTTGAGAAACTGAATATTCTAATTTGGTGATAGAGTCGAGTAAGCATCTTGCCTAGTGTGCTTGATCGAATAATTTCACACTCGAACCTTCGAAAGAAGGTGTGTGGGATTGCGTCGGTGAGATTTTTTACGTGAAAAATATCGGGTCGAAGATGTTAATATTGCGACACTTGATTCAGGGTCGGCGTTGCACTATTCTGCAGTTGTGGTAACCTTTCGAGCGACGGAGCATTGTATTGTACTGATGGTTGGGGTACGTTATGACCTTACGAGATCTTCAGTGTGTTGTGGTCCTCTGAACTTTGCTATGCTCGAGCTAGAGACGTGTGGACTCTGTGAGTTATTATCCGGTGTGGTACTAGTCTTATACTTAGATACTCAATCGAGTTATGTAGATTGTATGGGTGAGAGTTTTTATGTGAGGTGTATCGAGTCGACGATGTTAGTATTGTGATACCTGGATTAGGGTCCGTGTCGTACCGTGTTAGGGTTGTAGTAACCTTTTGAGCGACGGATCGTTGTATTGTAGTGATGGCTGGGGTACGTTGTCACCTTGCGAGATCTTTAGTGTGCTAGGGTCCTCTGGACTTTGTGAGCGTATGCACGAGCTAGAGTCGTGTGGATTCTTTGAGTTATGATCTGGTGTGGTACTAGTCTTAGAATGTGACAAATGTTTGTTTTATGTTACACATTCGAAAATGGAAGAATACGTGGCACGAAGTGCATGCATGTATTGATCTAAGTGAGTACGTCTTCATACTCATCCCTTTGTAGGCTAGGTGGATGGGAAATTTATAGCGAGGAAGAAGATCAAAGACGTTGAACAGCAGTATCAGAGGTTACAATGGACTGATGAGAGAGGCGTGCATGAGGTCTCGAAAAACTTTATTATATATTTTTTATTTATTTTGGTTGTGATTTTATATGTTTTCTTTCACTATATGGTTCGAACCATTTTTAGTTTGAAATAAAAGTATTTTTTTATTTTGTAACTATATTTGAAGGTTGACACATGTAGTCACCTCTTGGAGGTGATGGTGGACACTCCTAATTCCAAGGTTTTTTCTAGGATAAAGGTGTAAAAAATTGGTATCGGAGGTCTGGTTATCGTTATTTTGTATTTTATCGCTTTCATGGGATTTCAAAAAGTTTTGCAAAATGTTTTAATAAAGTTGATCATCTCGTTTTCATACGTATTTCTTGCACGATTTAGGAGACGTTTTTTATATATATGTGTTGCTTTACGTATGATTCCATTTCCGTTTTACTTGTTTTCGTGGTCTCATGTCTTACAAGGTTTTATGCGTATTTGGATCATTTTGGAGCTAAAAGGACATTCACAGAGCTAAGGAACAACTTCGGGGATCATCACGGGACAAACGAGACGAGATCTAGCAAGAAGAGCCTCCACCCGGTCGGGCACAAATTAAGCACGATCGGGCAAAAGCTAAGGCAAATTTTGTGCACAAGTCACGCACGATTCGGGCAAGGAAATGCCCGACCAACTGCCATGTACCCGAGTGGGTGCTCATCATGCCCGATCGGGCACCCCTTGCAGGCCACGACCTGCACGACTTACCCTAGCCGCACCTGAGCGGGCACAATCAACGCCCGAGCGGGTAGCGACCCGAGAAACTAGCAAAGTTAAGTAAAATTAACTTAAAACAAAAGGGAACTCGTGGGGGCAATTAAGGCAACACTTAGACCGACTTAGGAGGCATAAAAGAGGCTAGAAGAATTTTAGTCCTAGAAGATCAGGTTTAGAACAATCGAGGTTAGGCCACGAAAGTAGGGTAGCAACGGTTGAGGGTAAAACGGGTGAATCATAGAGCTTATGGGTTTAGTTCAAGGTGTCCGCCAGGAAAGTAGGGGGCAACTTTTCTAGATCACGTGTCTATGCCTCGACAGAGGGTAGATATCATATTAGGATCGTCTGCCTTAGATAGCTTAAACTGGGATTGCATGATAGATAGATCGATTGTCGGTTTCGGTAGTCTTGTGGTGAAACTGGATTCCTAGAACGTTTGTCCTATCGTTAAGAACCAACTCATTTATTTACTTTCAGTATTTCATTCTTCATCCATATTTGTTCGTTAGCAAGTTCGATTCATAGTTCGAGTTTAGATAGTGTTGCGTAGTCTCTGTGGGATCGACACCTAAAATACTACACATGTGCCGTGCAGTTGCGGGTAGTTTAGGTTATTTTATTTAACTTTGAGAACGCATCAAAAATAACAAGACTGTAAGCACGCATGACTTGAAGTGTCAAGTTAGGTTTCTAAGCATGAAAGGCTAAATATCTAACCGTGTTATATGGATAGTATCGAGGATGATGTATGGTTGACTCTTTTTCATAGATCGCACAAAGTCTTTTGAAGGTCAGAAATTAGGATGTATAGAGATGTCGTAGGGGAATTCTTAAAAGAGTTACTACTAGAAGGTGGACAACATGACCGAAAAGAGAATTGTAGGATACCCTTATCACCATTTAAGACTCTGCTACCGCATACTCTGATGAATCAGAGGCAAGTGGAGATGTCAGCTTATTTCTATGTCGTGAATAACATCACTAGATTCAGTAGTATGATAAAATGTAGATGTATGATATCTTCTATAAGGGAGATGAATAAATGTTTCGACCTGGAAGGAATTTTCAATTATCAAGATTTTGATTAGAGAGATTAAATTGGATATTGTGTTCTACTATTTTGTGGGTGAAGGGATTTTCTTGTGAGATGAAATCCAAAGGAATTTCGAGAGCATTGATTTCTTGGGTTAAGTTCAAATAACCTTTTGACATGAAACATGTGTCGTACACTATGCATGGAGTGATGGAGTTGACGTTCCTATATTTACACATGGTCAACACATTTTGTAAGGAATGCATCTAGAATTCAAATGAAAGATTGAAATGATCAAGTATGAATCATTGACAGAGATACTTATTAGAGGAAAGACTCATCGAGGAGGGCATCTTAAAGTTTTCAAATGCAAAAAATAATAACAAGTCGTCCAACAAGTTTGAAGGAGACATGATCAGATAGAGTGATTCAGATTTTCAACCGTAGTTATTTGAGATGCTATCATTGTGGAAGTGAACGTGTTTGAAAATGCTAAGGATAGGCAAAATAGTATGATACTTATGATGTGACAATTTTGGAGATTAAATAAAAAAGTGTGCTTAACAAGTAAATCAGCTATATACAAGAAAAAAATTGAGTTAAGAGCACACACCAATGTTTAGGGTCATGAAATCGAGGGTATACACCATGAAAGACTATCAAGAAATGCGTGAGACTAAGAAGCAAAAGCTCATATGTTTTTCGACACGTGTTCTGTATAATTTCCTGAAACCATCGATGGCTAATCAACTACTAATTTTGGAGATCCAACAAGTATGTTCGAAAAATCTGATGCGTTCAAGTTAAAAATCTAAATCAACTCCGTAAGTTCACGGCAAGTGTGAGTATAATATAGGTATCGATCCAACAGGGACTATGTAACACAAATAAAACCTAAGTAGTCTAAGACGATTAAGGAAATAATAATGATAGTTGGAGAGATATGAGAAATTAAACTATTAAAACGAGAGTTCAAGCAATTAGACAAACTCTTCAATGAACCGATTCACCTCTAGGTAATCAAGAATCATGAACCGATTCACCTCTAGGTAATCAAGAATCATACTTCAACTACTAAAAATCATGCTTACTTCGCAACACCTTAAATGCAAACAATCCTAATATGTCTAAAAATCTCTTTCAAGGCGAAGAAGACGTGCATAAATAGGCAAACCCCCTACTTTCGTGGCTGATCTACCAATTTATACCTTAAGCTCTGTGATTCATTCTTTTGACCCTCAATTGGAATTGCTCTACTTTCTTGACCCAATTCCAATTGTTCCAACTCCGGTTCGACTCCTTCCATAATTGCGATGGTACCTTTGCCTTTTCTCATGGACTTACCAGCAGCATGCTCTCGCTCTTTCCAGGGTGAATACTCGATCATATCAGTGTTGCACATGGAAATAGCGTTAACGTATTCTCTCGGGCTTAATTCGGGTTTATCGGGAAACTGTCCGGGATTCCGAGAGGATGAGGCAGTTTGTTATGCTAAGGAGTTCTCTAAACTCTTCACATGATTGCTCAAGGATTCCATCTGAGTTTTGAGCTCATTGATCATTGTCCCCACATCCGCATTGAATTTGGCTTGAGTTGAATGTTGTTGCCTTTGCTCCTTGATAAACTCGAGCATTACCGCCTCAAGGTTTGAAGAAAGGGCTTGAGGAGGTTGAGAAGCTTGCAGAACTTGCTGAGCATGCTGAAATTGCTGGTTATTTTGCTGGAATGGCTGATGTGGTGGCTGAAATCCCGAATACTTCATTGGTTGAGTCGTTCGGTATGACAAGTTTGGATGATTCCTCCAGTTCGGGATGTAGGTATTCCCAAAGTGCGTGTTTCCTTGCTACTGGCATAGTTCATCTGTTCGAACTCTTCATGTACCGTGCATTGATACGCTACATGCTCTGTATCTCCCAATTCACACAGTACATGGCGTTTGCTGCGTTGCCCATCGCTCTACTCTGATTTGGCTCGTATGGGCGATGATTGTTGTTAGGCATACCTCTCGGTATGGACCACATGGTGTCGTTTATGGCAAGTTTATCGATCAGCTCGTATGCCTCCTCGAAACTCAGATCCATAAACGATTTTCTATCAGCGTTATCCAACGTCGTTCGGTGTTCATCTGATATTCCGTTGTAAAACGTTTGGATAACATACCACTGCTTAAATCTATCCCACGCTTCAAACAACGTTGCTCCGTCTCTGCATCTAAACGTTGTGATTTCCCCCCTCATCTAAATCGTCTTGCTCACAGGAAAGAAGCATGATAAGAACAATGTGCAGAGCTTGTCCCAAGTCATGATTGAACCAGCGGGAAGCGATTGCGGCCATGTTTTTGCTTGTCTCCCAATTGAGAAGGGGAAGAGACACAGTAAGATCGCGTCCTCCGAGACTCTGTGTATCTTGAATATACCGGAAAGCTCTAGGAAGTCTCTGAGGTGCTGATGGGGATCCTCGTGATTTCCACCCATGAATTGCGTTTGATAAAGCATGTTGATCATTTCCCACTTAATCTCAAACTGTTCTCTCGCAACAGCAGGCATCCTTATGGTTGTTTTCACGTTGTTCATGTTCGATACCATGTAATCTCTGAGGCGACGGGGTTGAGGAGTATGTGGTTCTCGCGGTTGAGGCCCGAGTTGCTGTTGCTACATATGCCCCAAATTACCGATAGGTAATTGAGGTTGTTCGTGGCCGTTCTCCCTTGTCCTTTCTCAGTTGTTTGCAAGTGCGCATGATCTCGGGGTCGATATGGAGTAGACTGGAAGCACCTTGAGATCTTATCATAAACCAACAAAGGACAAATGAACGGAATTAGGTAGAAGTAAACGAGATAAAAGAAAACAAAAAGAAAAACAAAACAAGAAAGACTTTAGGCTCGAATCTAAGACGTGTTGAAAATAGTCCCCGGCAAAGGCGCCAAAAATTTGATGCGTATCAAAGTTAAACAAATAACCTAAACTACCCGCAAGTGTGTAGTACTTTAGGTGTCGATCCCACAGGGATTACGTAACACAATCTAAACTCAAACTATGAATTAAACTTGCAACGAACGAATATGGGATTTGAGAATGAAATACTAAAAACAAATAAATAAACGAGTTCTTAACAATGAGACAAACGTTCCAAGAATCCGGTTTCACCAGAAAACTACCGAAACCAACAATCAACCTATCTAATCATGCAATCCCTATCAAGTTATCTAAGACAGACGATCCTAATATGATATCTACCCTCTCTCTCAAGGCATAGACACGTGATCTATTCAAGTTATCCCCTACTTTCGTGGCTGACACCTTAAGCTAAACCCATAAGTTCTGTGATTCATCTGTTTTACCCTCAACCGCTGCTACCCTACTTTCGTGGCCTAACCTCAGTTGTTCTAAACCTGATCTTCTAGGACTAGAATTCTCCTTTCGGTCCTTCTCCTAATCCCTAACACATGCATCTACCTGGCCTTCATAAATACAAGTCATTCAAACTCTCAGACAAAGAATAGATAAACGAAAACGGGATATTGCATTCAAAGATAAATCAAGGTGGTTCCGGAATAGCAATGGGCTAATCCCTTCTCCTAGAACAAAACAACTACTCGCTCATGCGTCCAAAAGAAAACATAATCAAAGTACAAAGTATAAAGAACATAAAAACCAAACGAAACCGAAATCTTGAATTGATCTCCAATGTCCCTTGAATGTCTCCTCCGCAAGAGTGTCCTTCTTCTTTGATTCTCTCTCTACTCTCTCTCTCTTCAATGAAACTGAAATCTCTCTCCCTGAATCTCTCCTCGACCCCTAGCTCCTCTTGAATTGACCTCCAATGTCCCTTGAATGTCTCGTTTTTCCTTTTGGCCGTTCACTTCTTTTCCTTTTGTCGCAGCAGCCACTGTTTTTGCCTTTTCATGAGTTTTCCATTCTTGATTAAGTTGGGCAACGTTTCCATTCCTTTCTCCAGCAAAATATCTCTTATTCCTGTTCTCCAACGTTGTTTTCCTTTTTTATAAGTAACCAACGAGTTCCTTTTCATTTTAAGACAAATTTACTTATTTGGTGTTTGCAGGAGACGGATACGACCCGCGCGGGCTGAGTGTGTGCCCCGCACGGGCGCGGCGTGTTGTGCGTGATGAAAATAAGGCCACCCCGCGTGAAATAAGGAGTGACCCGCACGGACTGAGTGTTGGTGAAGCCCGACCGTGTTGATGGCTTGCCCGACCCGTGCTCAATCTGCTGGACCAATTGCTAAACCAAAGGCGCCGCGCGGGCTAGGGACTGCCCCGCGTGGGCTGAGCTTGTTCCTCGCCGATTCTTGTCGCATTTGTTCCGTGATGATCCTTGATGTTAGTACTTTGTCTCATGTACCTATTTTAGCTCCAAAATGAATCGAATTTGCATTACAACTGTAAGGAAACGAAAACACGAAAACGAGTAACACGGATACAAAATCATACGTAATCATCGTATCTATATCATAAAAATCACTTAAATCATGCGAGAAATTCGTATAAAAAGAAGATGATCAAAACCCCCCATACTTGAATGTTTGCTTCTTCCTAATAAAACGTAAACGTGGAACACGTGGGGTATACAAAATCCGAGAATTCCCCTTTCTCCTAGAAATACCGCTAAAACGAACCTAACCGATCAACTAGCAAGTCGAGAGCAAATTCGGCCTAATTAAATTTTCAGTCTTCATCCTAGGTTCACCAAGGCTACCAACAGGAAATTAAATCGAAGGCAAACTAAACAAGCCACCGTAACTCTCTCAACCAAACAAGACTTCAGACAAATGTCAAACCTAGAACAATCGAGGATACTTGTTTCTTTTCCGAGCTTCTTTCTTTCTCTTTTTTTTCTTTTGTTTTTATGTCTTCTTTTTCTTTTCTTTTTCTTTTTTTTCTCGTTATGCATACACACTATGCTTCTAGGACGTCGGATTTGAAGGGATCCAGCCTCTACTTAGACCCAGACTACCGATGACGGTATACTCATGCATCTCGTTCAAGAGTGCAGCGGAGTAGGCGGCGTTTTTATTGTGCCATGCCCTTTGGACGTAGAAAGATGATCGCCAACCCACCACTTAGACCCAAACCATCGAAAGAGTATCAAGGTCGATGCACTCATATCGATTTTAAATCATGCTTTTCGGCATTTTTTTCTATCGACAGCGGAGTGTTAGTGTGCTTAATCTGCAAAATAAGCTCGATTTCACACGATCTAATAATCCTCATAAAAAAGATGTAAAGCATCGTCTACGTGAAGTATGACCATCTGGATAGAGAGAATAAATGATAAACTAGCCTAGCAACCTCGTCTAAACCTCCCACAAGCAACACTAGGATTCCCAATTAATTACGATCTATTATTTTTCAGCCGACTAATAAGCTCTAACGCTTAGGAAAAACCTAACTCAAACATGCAAAATCTCATGGAAAAGGCCAATTTCTTATGTTTCCTAGGTTCAGGGTTCATTTCAAAACGTGGCACTGGACAAGTGCCTGGGACGACTATAACTCACGAAAACAAAAACAAACTAAAAACTACAAAATCAAAGAGAAAATGAAAGAAAATAAAACGAAATCAGCTGACAAACGTGAGTTGTTCCCCCAGACTTGAATTGAACGGAGTCCTCGACGTGAAGCTCCGATGGAGGGTAAGGGCAGTGAAGTCGCGTTTGTGGTGGTATTTTTTGTGTTTTTATTTTTTTTAAATGACCGAGTCTTAAACTAAAAGCTAAGGAAAATAGAAAACAACGGCTGTGTTGCCTCCTAGAAAGCGCTAATTTAACGTCTTTAAGCTTTGACGTCTCCATTCCTCGTGTGTGCGCGACGGGTGGATCGGAAAGGGAAATGGAGTTTCCACTTTCGATCGGCTGAGCGGCTTGGTAGAGCTTTAGTCGATGCCCATTAGCTTTGAACGTTCCACTCGAATCGCTCCATAATTCCACTTCTCCATGTGTGAAGACTTCTCGTACCTGAAAAGGACCAGATCAACGAGACTGTAGGTTGCCCGAGAAAAGCTTACGATGAGAGTTGAAGAATAGAACTATGTCACCTATTTGGAAGTCATGAGGTAGGGTCTTTTTGTCGTGCCATCCCTTAGTCACTGCTTCTTTCTTTGGTACGTCATGCACGGGATTCACTAGCTCGCTGCCCAAGGTTGAATAAATGGTATCTATATCAAAAATTTTTATGATGTCTTTTTCCATTACCTCTTGCAAGTGCTTATGCAGCCTCCTTTGAGTTTCGGTGGAAGATTCATGGCTTTCTTCCGTAGAACTTCCGTGCGTACATATTGAAGAGCTGACTCTCCTATGCTTCTTTACGCGAGTGGGTTTTTTCCTCATCTCATCTGCACTCAAGTTAGCATTCAAAATAGCAGAATATATTTTATCGCATTCAACGTACTCATACCAAAAACAAGACGGAGGTGGCTCGGGCTCAAGTTTGGAAGTCTTCTCCACTGTAAAACCAGCGTGCGTTTCATGTGGTATCTCCTCACATGAGGCGTCTCCTAGTGCTTCAATAGCACTCATGAATTTCATGTACATCTCAGCTGCTTCATCCGTAAATCCTACATCTTCACAAACTCGTGTTAAATATCGTACAAGATGATCAGAAACACTTACTTGATCATGTGTGTCTTTTGCTAACTGGTCCAGCGAATCAACCCTAAAGCAAGACTCCTTGGATAAGGGTCCATTCATTGGGCTGGACAAGTTGAATTCTATCGTCTCATCTCTGACACGTAAGGAAAGCTTTCCTTGTTGTACGTCTATCATGGCACCTGCAGTAGCTAAGAACGGTCTACCAAGAATAATAGGTATCCAAGCATCTTCCTTTATTTCAAGTACAAAAAAATCAGTCGGAATACAGAGATTACCTACCCTTGTGGCAAGGTTTTCAATAATTCCCATCGGATATCTGACCGTATGATCCGCGAGGCGTAGACACATCTTTGTAGGTTTGAGATTCCCGAAGTCCATCCGCTTGAAAACCGAGTGTGGCATGATGCTCAGGCTTGCCCCTAAATCACACAAGGCATTGTCAATGTCAATATTACCTATTGTGCATGGAATGGAGAAGCTTCCGGGGTCCTTCAACTTGGTGGCAGCTTGTTTTGAATGATAGCGCTGCATTCCTCTGCGAGTGCTACCGTCTCGTTCTCTTCGATATGCTTCTCTTTGGAAAGAACCTCTTTGATGAGTTTGGCATGATTAGGCATCTTTTGGAAGGCTTCCACGAATGGGATGTTGATGTCAAGCTTCTTGAGACCCTCTACGAATCTGCCCACTCGTTCTTCATTCTTCCTGCTCACTAACCGTTGAGGAAACGGTATAGAAGGTTTGTACGCTGGTGGAGCAACGTATGGTTTATCCAAATCTGGTTGGACTCCTTCCATAATTGCGATGGTACCTTTGCCTTTCTCATGGACTTACCAGCAGCATGCTCTCGCTCTTTCGAGGGCAAATGCTCGATCATATAAGTGCTGCACACGGAAATAGCGTTAACATATTCTCTCGTGTTTAATTCGGGTTTATCGGGAAGCTGTCCGGGATTCCAAGAGGATGAGGCAGCTTGCTGTGATATGGAGTTCTCTAAACTCTTCACATGGTTGCTCAAGGATTCCATCTGAGTTTTATGCTCATTGATCGTTGTCCCCACATCTGCATTGAATTTGGCTTGAGTTAAATGTTGTTGCCTTTGCTCCTTGATAAATTCGAGCATTACCGCCTCAAGGTTTGAATAAGGGGCTTAAGGAGGTTGAGGAGCTTGCGGAACTTGCTGAGCATGCTGAAATTTCTGGTTATTTTGCTGGTATGGCTGATGTGGTTGCTGAAATCCCGAATACTTCATTGGTTGAGTCATTCGGTATGACAAGTTCGGGTGATTCCTCCAATTCGGGTTGTAGGTATTCCCGAAGTGTGTGTTTCCTTGCTGCTAGGCATAGTTCATCTTTTCGAAGTCTTCATGTACCGCGCATTGATACGCTACATGCTCCGTATCTTTGCAATTCACACAGTACATGGGGTTTGGTGTGTTGCCCATCGCTCTGCTCTGATTCTGCTCGTATAGGCGACGAGTACTGTTAGGAATATCTCTCGGTGTGGACCAAATGGTGTTGTTCATGGCGAGGTTATCGATCAGCTCGTATGCCTCCTCGACACTCAGATCCATAAACAATCCTCTAGCAGCGTTATCCAACGTCATTCGGTGTTCATATGATATTCCGTTGTAAAATGTTTGGATAACATACCACTGCTCGAGACCATGGTGTGGACACATCAGTAGAAGATCTTTAAATCTGTCCCACGCTTCAAAAAACGTTGCTCCATCTCTGTATCTAAACGTTGTGATTTCCCCCCTCATCTGAATCGTCTTGTTCGGAGGAAAGAAGCGTGATGAGAACAATGTGTAGAGTTGGTCCCAAGTCGTGATTGAACAAACGGGAAGCGATTGCAGCCATTTTTTCGCTCGTCCCCCAATTGAGAAGGGGAAGAGACGCAGTAAGATCGCGTCCTCCGAGACTCCGTGTATCTTGAATGTACCGGAAAGCTCTAGGAAGTCTCTGAGGTGTTGATGGGGATCCTCGTGATTTCCACCCATGAATTGCTTCTGATGAAGCATGTTGATCATTGCCAGCTTAATCTCAAACTGTTCTCTAGCAACAGTAGGTATCCTTATGGCTGTTTGCACGTTGTTAATGTTCGGCACCACGTAATCTCTGAGGCGACGTGGTGGAGGAGCCTGTGGTTCTCGCGGTTGAGGAGCGAGTTGCTGTTGCTGCATATGCCCCAAATTACCGATAGGTAATTAAGGTTGTTCGTAGCCGTTCTGATTATCCATGGTTCGTAGATTTGACGGCTTTGTGTTACCTTCTTCCTTGCCCTTTGTCAGTTGTCTTCAAGTGCGCACCATCTCGGGGTCGATTTGGAGTAGACTGGAAGCACCTTGAGATCTTGTCATAGACCAATAAAGGACAAACGAACGGAATTACGTAGAAGAAAATGAAAGAAAAGAAAACAAAAAGAAAAACAAAACAAGAAAGACTCTAGGCTCGAATCTAAGACGTGTTGACAATAGTCCCCGGCAACGGCGCCAAAACCTGATGCCTATCAAAGTTAAACAAATAACCTAAACTACCCGCAAGTGCACAGCACGTGTGTAGTACTTTAGGTGTTGATCCCACAGGGACTACGCAACACAACCTAAGCTCAAACTACGAAACAAACTTGCAATGAACGAATATGGGATCTGACAATGAAATACTAAAAAAAAATAGACAAACGAGTTCTTAACAATGAGACAAACGTTCTAGGAATCCGGTTTCACCACAAAACTACCGAAACCAACAATCAACCTATCTAATCATGCAATCTCGATCAAGTTATCTAAGGCAGACGATCCTAATATGATATCTACCCTCTCTCAAGGCATAGACACGTGATCTAGTCAAGTTATCCCCTACTTTCGTGGCTGACACCTTGAACTAAACCCATAAGTTCTGTGATTCATCCATTTTACCCTCAACCGCTACTACCCTACTTTCGTGGCCTAACCTCGGTTGTTCTAAACCTGATCTTCTAGGACTATATTTCTCGTTTCGGTCCTTTTCCTAATCCCTAACACATGCACCTACTTGGCCTTCGTAAATACAATTCATTCAAGCTCTCAGACAAAGAATAGATAAACGAAAACGGGAAATTGCATTCAAAGATAAATTAAGGAGGTTTCGGGATAGCCATGGGCTAATCCCTTCTCCTAGAAAAAAAAACTACTCGCTCATGCGTCCAAAAGAAAACATAATCAAAGTAGAAAGTCTAAAGAACATAAACACCAAACGAAACCGAAGTCTTGAATTGATCTCCAATGTCCCTTGAATGTCTCCTCCGCAAGAGTGTTATTCTTCTTCGATTCTCTCTCTACTCTCTCTCTTCGATGAAACTGAAAACTCTCTCTCCCTGAATCTCTCCTCGACCCCTAGCTCCTCTTCTTCCTTTTCATTCTTATTTTCTTTCCTTTTCTCCTGGTTTTTCCTTTTGGCCGTTCACTTCTTTTCCTTTTGTCGCAGCAGCCACCATTTTTGCCTTTTCATGAGTTTTCCATTCTTGATTAAGTTGGGCAACGTTTCCATTCCTTTCTCCACCAAAATATCTTTATTCCTCTTCTCTAACGTTGTTTTCCTTTTTGTATAAGTAACCAATGAGTTCCTTTTCGTTTTAAGAAAAATTTACTTATCTGGTGTTTGCAGGAGATGGAGGGGACCCGTGCCAGCTGAGTGTGTGCCCCGCGCGGGCGCGACGTGTTGTGCGCGATGAAAATAAGGCCACCCTGTGCGGGCTAAGGAGTGACCCACACGGACTGAGTGTCATGGTGAAGCCCGATTGTGTTGATGGCTTGCCCGACTCGTGCTCAATCTGCTCGACCAATTGACGAACCAAAGGCCCCGCGCGGGCTAGAGAGTGCCCCGCGCAGGCTAGGGAGTGCCCCGCGCGGGCTAGGGAGTGCCCCGCGCGGGCTTTGATTGTTCCTCGCCGATTCTCATCCCATTTTTCCGTGACGATCCTCGATGTTTGTACTTTGTCTCGTGTACATCTTTTAGCTCCAAAATGAACCGAATTTGCATTACAACCTGTAAGGACACGAAAACACTAAAACGAGTAAAACGGATACAAAATCATATGTAATCATCGTATCTATATCATAAACATCCCTTAAAAAATGCGAGAAATACATATAAAAACGAGATGATCAGTGCCCATAATTTGATCCCATACTTAGTTCCCATGTTAGGTTCACATATTTCGATACTCATATTTGATTCCCATGCTATATGCCCATACTTTGATGCCCATACTTTGTTTTCATGCTTGGTGACCATACTTTGGTGCTCCACTATCCATACCTTGGTGCCTATACTTTGATGTCCATGCTAGGTGTGGTTCATTTTGAACATTATGGAGATATTTATGAGAGTGGTCTTATGTTGGTCAATGGAGTCATTGTGGAAGAAATTGGAGAAAAATGGTTTTGCTTGTCGTTCGCTTCTTAGTCGTTTCTCATCACGTCTTACCCCAATTTTCACTTATTAAATTCTAAAAACACGACAACATGAGAAAAAAATAAAACTAATACATAATCACACGTCAACGTCACAATGGTCATCCAAATCAGTCATAATATGTCTTATAAAATGTGTACCAAAGTAATGATCAATAATCTAGAGAGTCAAAATTTAGACACTAGAGAAGTTTTCAATGGATAAGGTTACGTGATCATAAAGGAGAAACTACACTAGTCTTCAGTGTTAGTTGTACCACAATCAAGATTTTGAGTTTGGTATATTCATATTGTATATAGAATGCTTATACAAGAAGATAATGTGATTGCTCAGTTATCGACATAATGTGTAAGCATTAATAAAACTAGATGGCTCATCCTCTTGTTAAAGAATTGGATGACATACCTTATAGTAAAAAGGTATGGATTTATTCGGGCTACAAAGTTTTAAGAACCTATTCGCGTAGCCAGATATAAATTTGTGTCGAAGAGGGTGGAATAAGTTTGTTGCAAACTACTAGATAGACATCTCATACCATCTAGAAAAAAATTTCGTTTTGGGTATGTTGAGCTACAAGAGAGTTGAGATACGTCAATGCAAGATTTTAGTGATTTGATTAGTCAGATAAGTGCTTTGAGACAAGAGACAGTGCACACTCAGCCAGAGAGTGCGGAGTTGTAAACAATAACTCCCGTAGATCTACCAAATAGAATCTTAAGTAACACAACTATCTGATGATGGGTTATAGAAGGTTTAACATAATCAATTGGACCCAAGGTATAAGTTGTACTAGATCATGGAAGATGGTCTGATAATGATAAGTGGTACAGAGTATATGTGCAAAAGGATGCAATAATTAGATACTAGATTTTGAGCAAAGCTCACCAATCTAATCAGGATATATAAAGTTGTATTAAAATTATTGTTAACTTTATCAAGGGCTAGAGATGAAGAAGGACACCGCTCGATGGGTAGCGAAATGTCTAACATGTCCATTAATCAAATCGGAGCAACAAGTATCAAGAAGGAAATTGTAAAGTCTACCAATTCTCAAAAGAAAATTGGACCATATTACGATGGATTTCGTGGTAGGTCTTCTAACAAAGAAAAGTGACAAGGATGTCATTCGGATGATCGTGGATCGGCTAACTAAATCGGTTCATTTAATTCCGATAATGAAGACTTTTGATTTGAGTCAGCTGGCGAGCATATATATTGCGTTAATTGTGAACTTACATGGGTTCTCTTAAGTATTATGGTAGATCAAGATGGACGATTCACCTTACATCTTTTGGAAGGCGTTTCAAAATGAATGAGAAATCAAAGTGTGTAAGAGTATTGTGTATCATTCATTGACATATGAACAATTGGAGAGAATTATAAGGACGCTTGAGAACCTGCTATGACCATGTACGTTAGAGTAGCCTATTAGTTGGGTAAATCAAATGCCGCTTGTTGAGTTTTCGTACAATAATAGCTATCATGGTAGCACTGGGATGACACCATAAGAAACACTATAAGGGCAACGTGTTGTGTTGGGGTTATGGTAACCTTTCGAACAACTGAGCGATGTATTGTATTGATGGCTGGGGTATGTTGTGACCTTGCGAGATTTTTAGTGTGCTGGGATCCTCTAGACTTTGTGAGTGTATGCTCGAGTAGAATCGTGTGGACTCTATGAGTCATGATCCGGTGTTGTACTAATCTTAGAATATGGATACTCAGTTGGGTTGGATAAAGTTATTTATGTGTATATAATGTGACAAATGTTTATTTTATGTTACACATTCGAGAGTGAGAGAATATGTGGCATGAAGTGCGTGCATGTATTGATCTCACTTAGTACGTCTTCGTACTCACCCCTTTGTGGGCTGTCGTGGATGAGCAGGTTATTGGGAGGAAGAGGTTACAATGGACTGATGGGAGAGGCTTGCATGAGGTCTCGACAAACCTTATTATATATTAATGTTTTATTTATTTTAATTATGATATTATATGTTTTCTTTCACTATTTCGTTTGAACCATTTTCAATTTAAAATAAAAGTATTTACTTTTATTTTGTAATAATGTTTGAGCGATAACACATGTAGCCACCTCTTGGAGGTGATGGTGGACACTCCTAGTCCCGAAGATGTTCCGAGATGGGGGTCTAACAGAGACGAACTATATTCTAGGAATAAGGATTTATAGAGATAGATCAAGAAGGTTGTTGGAACTCTCTTAGGCTATATACATTGATATCATCATACGACGACATAACATGGTAAATTCTAAGAAGGGATATCTTCCAATAGGCACTAATATCTTTCCTCTCTTAGGAGGATTTTACTAACACCTAAGATGAGATAGAATTCATAAGTAGGATCCCATACGCTAGAACAGTGGGAGCTATCACATATACCATGATGTGTACTCGCCCTAATATGGTCTTCATGCTAAGTGTAGCGAGTCGTGCGTCATTATCAGGCTGATCGCGATGAGAAACATTGGAAGTTAGTGAAAAATATACTTAAGTAATTGAAAAGGACTAACCAATTCTTCATCTATGGAGATTCTAGTTTCAAACTAAAAAGGTTCACCAATGCGAGTTTCACATCGAATAAAGATAACAATAAATACACATCAGGTTATGTATTTGTCTTTCATGGTGAAGTGGTCCGTTGGAAAAGTTCTAAGGAGGCTATAGTAGTCGACTCGATTACAAAATCTAAATATATTGTTGCATGGGAGGCAACAAAAGAGGCAGTTTGGATGAGGAAAATGATTAGTGAACTTGATGGTCCCTTGTACCAGAGAGCCAATTCGTTAATTATGTGATAATAGTGGTGTGATAGCTCAAGCGAAGGAACCAAGATCTCATCATAGATTGAAGCATTAATGCGGAAATATCATCTTAGTCGAGATATCATAGAATGTGGATACAGTCAGATTCTGAAAGTTGATGGAAAGGAAAATACAACCAATCCACTCATAAAGGCGTTTAGGTCAAAAGAATTTCATTAACACAAATTGAGGATGGGATTGAGAGATGTAATGTATTGGAGCTAGTTCTAGTATAGTTTCAAGGAGTTAACGTTATTTAGAAGTAGTGTACTTTTTATATTATGTATAAAAATTATATTTTAATAATATGGCAAACTTGTGCATTATCTAGATGATTCACATATATATAGTATATTATATACATATATATATGTGTACTGCATGTGAGATATGTTTTTGTCCATGATGTATATTGGAAACTTGTTATCATGAGGCTTGTTATCACTCAAGCTTGAGATCCAGTCGATTCCAACTCTTGAAAAACTTCTTCTAATAAAATCAATTTGTTTCCAAGAATCGACTAGTCAAGATCTTCTCTTAGAAATTTTGGGTAGTCTTTAGAGGGCATGATAAAGAGAAATTAGTTTTATCATATATGGATTCAAATGTGTTCTTAATCGTAGGATAACTAATAGTAAGTTGGTTATCCTGATAGATCAACATACATGTGACAGTTTCTACATGATAAAAATCAATAGATCTCTTTTATTAAGTCACGTATACGGATGATGCACATGTAGATGTGATCATTTAACTGACCTAACTTGAGATTTTATAATGGTAAACTTACCATTAATCTGTAAATAGGAATTCTTGCAAAGGATCTAAATATCAAATTTTTCTTAGACCTGAGGTCAACAGAAATTAAAAAGTTATTTGTCATTCTTTGATTCCGGGAACCCTGATTTAGAGCACTTATTGTAATTGGAAATGATCATTTTCTCTATGTTGTCATAGATTGTAACGGATGATAAAGTGTTTGGAAAAATTAGAAGAATGATAATAGAAAAAAGGTGATGTAAACATGAGGAATGTATGCACTCAAATAGACGTGGAAGGAAAACCAATGGGTGGATGACGACATCAAGAGGAGCTGAGTCTAGACTACTAGGTTCATCTACACGGCGACAAGGTTGAGATAAACAAGAAGCTAGAGAAGGTGAAGGCACTCGGGTCGAAGAATGATTCAGTTAACCCATGCAAATCCAATAGACCAATGGAGCATGTAGAAGACTTAGTTGCTCAACTCGAGCATGAAAATACTCGACTGAGCGTAGAAGGACTCGACTGATCATAGGTGTTGCTCGACCGAACATAATTAAGTTTTGTATGATTAGGTTTAAGACATAATGGCACTCACCTAAAAAAATTACACTACTCAATCTAGCATTTGTGATGGGTTTAATTAAATTAACTTATTTCATTTAGTTTCTATTATATTTTGGTCTCTATAAATAGAGGATCCATCGTATGACATTATAACTTAGGATGGAAATATAAAAATTCCTTCATTAGAAATACAGTACCTTGTAAGAGAAAATTTCCTCATGATACTCACTAATATAGATTAGGATCGCGAGGCCACCATGGATCATTTACTGGCAGTTTTAATCAAGACATATAACACTGTGTGGGAACTTATCACTATGTGGATATGAAAGATCTTCTTCACTTGGCCACTAAGATCGAGAAGCAGCTCAAATGTAGAAGCAAAGTGATTCATGAGCACGATAGGTCTTACACTAGCTGCAAGATCGAGTCAAAACCCGAGTTTCAAAAACAAAAAACAAAAGGTATCTATGAAATCCCTACACGTAAGTGACATTACATGTTTTAAATCCAAGGTTATAGGCATTGGGCCAAGTATTATCTGACCAATAGGACAATGATAATATGTGTAGATGGCTGTTATGAGGAAGCTGTAGGTGACGACGTGGAATCTAGGGTTGTAGAGTTAGATGAAAGTGTTGAGGAGTATGAATCCACAAAGGGTGATTTTTTTTCATGAGGCAAGTCCTTAACCTATATGTTGTGAGAGTAAACTCATGAGCAATAATTTCCTTTCTATGAGAGCGAATAAAATGATAACAACATCCTTGTTACGTCATCCAAAGAATGCTCTCACGCACAAAGAGGCAATATTTCCCAACAAACTAATTCATTCTTTCTCTAGTGTTGATCTTAAGTTGATGCGGGGAAGAAAAAACCACTGGATGAGGGGCAAGAAGTGAAAGCAGCAATGGTGTGGTTCCATCACGGATCTTACAAGGGTCGATCACGAGGGCAGAGAGAAGGAACTGTAGAATGCATGCACTCAAATGGACATGGAAGGACAACCAATGGGTGGACGAGGACGTCACGAGGAGATGAGTCAAGAGTAAAAGGTTCACCTACAATGACACAAGGCCGAGAGGATCAAGAAGCTAGAGGAGCTAAACACACTTAGCCCGAGCAAAGATTTGCTCAACCCAATGGTGGCAAGACTCAACTGAGCATGGGGAGGAATTGACTGAGAATAGGAGTGTCACTAGATGCCAACCTCAATTAGTAAGATTAGTAAGATTAATTTACTACCAGTTTAGTGTTTAACCCATCAAGTCACACAATAATAAGTGTTTCGGTATTCACCGATGACTGTTAGACAATCTGCAATAATCGATTATATTTTTTTCACTAGCATAAAAAAATAATTGATGAAATGAATCAGTCCATTGAGAATAAACGTCTCTATAAGGTTAGCATATATGATATTCAAAGTGGTATACCTGTGGGGATGTGTACTTGTATCATCAGGCAGTTGATACTTAGGAAAAATGGGAGATTGTTGAAAGTTAATGTCCCTAAGTGAAATTAATGATAAATACAAGGATAATTAGGTTATTAATTCACTATTAGTTAATTTCAAGTTGGTTTTTAGAATTATGACATAGAAATATTTCATTTAACAAATGTTAGATTTCTAAATCAGAAAAACAAGACAAAAGAAGAATCAGGATTCTCTATAGATTCTGATCATATCAACAATTGATGATGGATCCAATCTTGATGAGGATTGTTCATCAATGCTATCGCTTAAGGCTAGTTATTTGAACTCATTAGTTGCATAGTTTTTTAGAAAACTCTTACCCCACAAATTGAATTCATAATCAAACTTTATTGAATAATTGGGTTGTAAAAAATACGCTCTCGCTGACAAATAAACAACCCTACATCGTACTTCTTTACTCCACGACTATCTCGCTTTTCTGACCTTCCCCTTACCATTAAACTTTTTCATTGGTCTTTTGACCCCCTCTTTTATGATTTTAGTTCAAGTTACTTGGATCTGGCTGTAGCCTTAATTAGTCGAGATCGTTGCTCTTGAATACTTCAACACTTTCCTAACCTAATCATATGCAAATGGTAATAAATTTAACAATCCTCAATAGTTTTCCCTTTATCCATTTTGAACCCTTAGATCCTTTGCATCAGATACTTTCTATTTTGGCAATCACTCCAATAATAGTTTTTCTAGGAGTCTTCACATATCATAAGTCGTCTTCTTTTGGATAAACTCATTCAATATTTGATCAGTAAGACAAAGAACTATAAGGTTCCTCACTTTTCTACACCTTCCTTTTTTGGTTACTAGATCTACATTTGATACTTCCTTGCTTGTATCCTTCCTTTTTATGGCCAAGATAGAAGCCATGCATGTTTTTTTCGTTCATCCATGATTCCCTTCAACACTAAGGTTCTTGGATCACCGTCTTCTTCTTGAATCCACACTTCTAGATCATCATCTAATGCATCCCTAAGCCCCATTTTTCTCGACCTATTTTCTATTTTTTCTTTTCAAAGCATAAAATCACCCTTCCCATCAAAACTTTCTACATCCATAGTTTGCATTTGTACAGCCATAAATTCATGTGAGCTCTTAGCTTTTTTTACCTCGGGACACTTTAATGAAATAACACCTTCTGTCAAGAGTATTCTCTCTAGATCGGAATCAGACTCTTATACTACTTGTTATGAATTGAGCCTCATATTTTACTAACAAGAAACTCTAAAGATACTAAGACTTCGTCAAATTGGAAAATTGAACAATTAAAGAAACCAAAAAGATTTAATAAAATACACACACAAGAAAGAAAGAAAAAACTGAGGAGTTTCAGGATTCGGTTGAGATCAACACGCAAACTTTAATGAGTTTGGATCGAAAGTGGTGTTCGTTTACATCTCTTAGAAATTTTGAATTTATTCCTTAGGTTTGATACAATAAATACGTAACAAGAATCGAGCTTCATGCAAAACACTCGCGCTCACGCCCTCTACAATCCGACTATGAACCCCTTTAAAAGACTTTTCTTAGCCTAATGACTCTTAACAACGTTACTAACAGAAACACCGTTTTACCTTTATTTCCAAAGCTACGTGATTTAGACCTGAATCCGAAATGCCTAAGTTGTTTGTAAGCACATTAGAATAAAAACAAAGCAAAGACTATCAAAACACTAATTAAATCGATGTTAACTCTTCTCCTTCTCCTTCTCCTTTTTATTTTGTGTCAATGGCATTAGATGTAAGATCCGGAAATTGTGAAATTTCTTATTCAAATTCATGATTTGTGTTATGTGGTAAAGGTAGAGAGACATAACCATGCATGTCTGATTTGAAATATGTTTAGATTTAAGTGTTGTAAGTAGACATTTATACTAGAGAGCTACTCATTGGCAATGGCACAAGAGCTCACTAATGTCGTTGAGGTTGTTGAGGTTAATGCTTTTGCGTAGGCATATCTGAATCAAACATGAACTCTGAATCGGTGTTTGGGTTCTAGATACGAGTAACATTAAGTTGCTCTTCCATTGTTTCTGTTGAAGGCCAATGTGTTAGATAAGATAAACCAAGAATCTTGATATAAACCTAGACCAATGTTCTTTTGTTAGATGGATGGAAATGGACTAAAACCCCCTAACAACTCGATAGAAGAACCTGAAACTTATCTTTCCCAAAAAGGATATTATAAACCCTATCTATAACCCGACCAGAAAATCCTCAGCGAACGACGCCACGAAACTTGTAATCTAGTGTTGATAAGTCGTTAACACTAAGAATCTCTCCGAGATTTCGGTAGCTAAATCTCAAGAATTAGCAAGAAAAAACAATCTATATTGATATAACTTTCTTAAGATATCACACAATGAGTTTCCTTATTTATAAGAATTAAACGATAATAGAAAATTGAATAAAACAAAACCAACTTAATAAAACTCGACAAAAGTGTTCGGTTGAGCGCCACATAAGTCTTTAATAAAAAATTTGCAAAAACTTAAATACATTTGGGTGATCAAATCATATGTTCAATACAGTCCTCCCACGCTTGGTCGAAATGTATAATGGTCGGATACCGGTTCAATCCTCCGAATGCTCTATTTATCCAAAGAATTCGCCCGGTTCAAGCGATTCTCTATTCGGACGGAGCACATTTAGCTCCTTTAGCTTCTTTCTCCTCTCGATCTCTCGGTCTCTTTCATTGGTAAGTAAGTCACATAAGCCTCCATTGATCTTCTTGATGCCCTTGTAGTACTTTTGTAAGTTTTTCCATCACCATTTGAGCGAACAAGTTCTGCATTTTTTTAGCTTTTTCTCTTGTGATTGTTCCTGTACGTCATTGTGTCTCGTGCGGAGTCTCTTTCTTATCAACTCTCTTCTTCTGGCTTTCCCCAATGTACAATTTTATGTAACCCTCGCTAGAATTTGAGGGTGCAAACGGTTTAATCTGCTTAAGTTGCAGCACGTAAAGAAGCCCATTAGCAATGGATTTGTAATGCTTTTTATCTGTGTTTATAACACAAAAGCTAAGTGTGAATTCCTTGATTGGTCTAAGGATTTTTTATCTAAATGATTTCTTCTCCGAGTATTTGCATTTTGTATCAGCAAAACATCGTTCTTTTTCAGAACAATGAAAGTATGAGACTTAGCAATGCTTGCAACGAAGGCTGATTTAAGTATGTAACTGCACCAATTATTTCTTCTTCTGCCACTCTCCCACGTACACCGCAACAAACCCCTTTGGTGCTGAAGATCCTCCGTTTAGAATCATCAAACCCATTTTAGTTTTGTGTATGAAAGATTGAATGTGAAAGCTTCTTCTGCAGATGGAGTTTTCCATTTTTTTTTATTTGTCAGAGTGGAGGAATGAATTCTTGGTGGGTATTATATAAAAGAATCATCGACCAATGAAACTGTTGCCCACAAGCGAGGGAGGGAGTTCACATGGTTTTGTCTTCCTGAGATCCTAATAGCTTTTGGACAGCTTCATATGCAACTTCACAAGTTTGCTTTCTCAGTGTTTTGTTGAATAGATTATAAGACACCATATTAATTTGCTGTTGTCCGTAACAGTAACAGAGACTTGCAGGATCTGGCATTCATTTAAATCTCTACAATGGGGGACCTGAAATCGCTACTTTAAGAGCAAGAGGTCTCTGTCTGTATTTATGTGAAAGAGCAAGATCACATGGTTTCTGTTCTTGCCAAAGAAATTGCAGGACCACGGTTGGAATACGGTGGGTCCTTCAAGTGAATCGTTATGTTATCTGAAGACATATACACATGCCCATGAAGACGATCATACAAGACAGAAGCATGTGAACTCTCCGCCTACTTGTCCTTGTAGGCCAAAGCTTGAATCCGTAGAGGTTCCAACTCTATGCTTCTTGATATCATTATATATACATTGCTCCAAAGCTTATTCCAAAAACAAGACTATCTCTTCACTCCAACAAATAGCAATAAAAAGAAAAAAAAAGTTTCCAACTTTCCATCAACCCATCTGCAGAATCAACTTTTAAGACACAACAATGGCTCTGATGAGAGGTCTACTGGGTGCAAAAAAGATTCTAAAGAGAGGAGCTTCAGCACCAAAGGGGTTTCTTGCGGTATACGTCGGAGAGAGCGAGAAAAAGAGATATGTTGTGCCAGTCTCCTACTTGAATCAGCCTTCGTTTCAAGACTTGCTTCAGAAAGCAGAAGATGAGTTCGGATTCGATCATCCAACAGGCGGATTGATGATCCCTTGTGCCGAAGAAGTTTTTCTGAGTGTAACTTGTGGGCTCCAAGGGAGATGAACCATAGGATTCTATGTCTCAGAGCAGGTGTAAATAGAGAACATACTTTTTTCTTTTTTCTTCAAAGAGTTGTTACATAGAGATATATTCAATGGTAGTATGTTTTACATATCCGAGTACAACCTTTATGGATTGCAATTGCAATAACTTCTCTCATCGTTGAATGCATTAACAAAGTAATAAGTCCCTCTTTCGCAAGGGGAGAGAGACCTTTATAATCTTTCAGTTGATACACTTTGATCGACGAACTTTCATATCTGATTGAACCCTAAATTGACTAGATTCTATGAATATCCTTGTTTTGTTGTAGATCTCGACGAAATGGAAATACCCTTAAACTTAGGTTTTCATTTTAAGGTGAAGTATGAGCGAGATGAAAAATGTCTTTGTACGAAGAAGATCTGGACGTTTCTTCTAAGAGATTGCAATCAAAAGGAAGTGAAATGTGTTAAATATCATTTTCTGGATGAAGTGAGGAGAAAAATCTGAGACAAAATAAAAATGGAGATGGAACAATATTCAACGTCCTTCGAGAAAATAGATTCGAAGTGATTTTCCGCAATGTATTATTGGATCAATGAGTACAAGAAAATTAACTTGTCAGGATCTGAGATCTTACAACTCATGAAAATGTGAGGAAAAGAAGTGTTATATCGGCCAAAAAAACTTTGTATTTCCCATGTGAAGCGTCCTAGCTTGTTTCAAGGGAAAAACAAATGAAGAATGTACAACATCAGCGGTATAAAAATAAGGATATACAGAAGTGAAATTGTTAAGTTTTGGTTAAGTCTCATGTTCAATAGATCAAATTTGAACAAATCAGAAGTTTTTTGTGGACAGATTCGCATGTTTGTTGTCTCCATTTGTATGCGATCTTGCTATTCCATGTCGTCAAAAAGAATTAATTAGTACTGAATAGACCCTAAAAACATTGAGAAAAACAATCCCTTGTGAAGTCTAACAACTATTTGAATCTCAAAATGAAAACAAACCCTTGTGAAGTCTAACAACTACTATTTAGGATCATTTAGTATGCATATAGGATCATATAGGTGCATTTATAGTTTTCATAATTTTGTTTACCTCATAGGCACGATGATGCATACACTTAGCCTCAAGGAAATCAAACCATGACGATGTAAGGAAAATAGAGAATGTTTCCTCGCCTAACAACTATGTATGAGTTGGGACGATGCTCTTAGACTCGAATACTATTATTACGTATGAAAACTAGTTAAGGATTTCAGAGTTATCACTCTTATGCTTTCGGAAAATTCATCATCTTAAGTGGATCTACCTGCTCTCGCAGTGAAAATGCGGATCTACCTACTCACGTAGTGCCAACCCTAGCCAGATGTACAGGCTACTGACATCTTCGCCTAATTACATATACATCAAACATAAATAAATGAATCTATGTGCTCTCATAGTGTAAAAAAATTCTATCCAATATCTAGACCATAGCAGGATAACATTTATACTGAACGCATTATCACATTATGTAATCACTCCTAGATAGATTAATCAATTGTCAGACGATTACTCATGCCTATTGCACTAGATCTAGCCCAATTCGATGTCTTCTTCTAAACTAACCCAACCGAAAATCAATTTACGGGATCCTTCATAAACTGAAAAAATAAAGCATGCAATAAAACGTAGAATTAAGAAAACAATACTCTGATTTTAATTTGTAAGAATCATTACACAATACTCTAATCTACAACGGAAATTAAACGTATAGATCTACATCATCAAACTAAATTATGATAAAAACGGGAAAACAAAATAGTTAGGAATGCTTAGTCAATCTATCTTGATCTGTTGCAGCGATGATCTTGCCTTCAATCCATTTTTACTATTCGTCGAACTCTTATTGTGATTCGAACAATGTCTTCACTCTTTGGGTACGATCCTAAATTTTTTTCTCACTTTTTGGTTGCTCTAAAGTTGTTTTCTCTCATCCTGATCCGTCCTCTCCCTTCTCACAAAACCGTCCCCCTTTCAATAGAGAAGAATCCATCATTATTAAACAATTCAAAATTTGAATTTTTAAATGGATTCGGTAAAACGCTCTGAAAACTTGTAGAAGATGACAGTTAAACCAATAACCAAAGAGATTAGAAAATATCAAACAGTATTCGTTTATTTACTTGTCAATCTTTAAGTACACTTGCCAGTTTATACAATATACTAAAGATCTCCACGGATAACTCCCCATGAGTTAGACGTAAATACAACCTCAACTGTTTCTTTGCTCAGTACAGTATCCAATTAAGTACACCTAAACCTTTGAACTCTCTCTTTCTCTGTTTCGTGTACTCCTATGATACTTCTCAGAATAGTTAACCTTATTTTGTTTTTCAAGTCAACTGATTTGTCTTCTGCTCGGCTCAACAACCACTCCCGGTTCTTCAGTCACGCCATCATGCTGAACTTTCTTCAGCATTGAATCCGCCCGATTCACTTTGACTCCTTCTTCTCCTTAGTCTTCTCTCTCTAGTCCTCCTCGATTTGAATTCAAGCTTCCTTAAATATCTCAACTTCCTGAAATAACAATTATAAACTACGATCCTATTTTTAATGCATTCACAATCTCTCCCTTTGAATTCTTATCACAAAAACATACGTCAATCAATCATACAGAATTCAAAATAATGCAATAAAATCATTCAGGCACAGAACAGTCACAATACGAGATCACACAACCTAAAATGGATTCACGCAACTAAGTCCAGACCATTTTTAAGTTCAAGCATGGAAAAAGTAAACATTAAGTACACTTAAGAAATTGTCTTTAAATGCACTTAAAATAAAATGAAGAACATATGGGAACACATCAGCTCCTTTTCCTTTTTCCTTTGCTCCTCCTTGAAGAAGATTCCTCCCGAATCTCTTCAATCTCTTCATCCACATTCCTCGTCATCCTGCATTTCTCCCCCTGTTTATGTGATAAGATTTCAAACTATATTAGACACAATATAATCAGAAACAAATCACACAATAATATAAGTGCACTTGATTACTCTAAGAACGCAAGATCAGTCCATCAATGGTGCGGAGCACTGCACTTAAGGTTCGTCTCAGTTCAGTAAGCTCCTGAACTATGCTATTCTTCGAAGTTCCAGCTGTCGAAGCAGATGGCATCTTCGCCATATAACGCTTTTCCAAGATAATCCATGGTGGAGTATTCTCTCGAACCTCATCTTTCCCAACTATATCAGACGCTTGTTGAACCAAAATGTTCTGAATCAGAAAAGGGAATGGAAGAATGAACTTTGTAGAGTTAGATAATCCCAATCCAACAATTAAGTCCAAAAATACTTTCCCAAAATTGATGGGAATATCATTCTTCAAGCAGTAGAGAAAAACTGTTGTATCCTACCTTATCGCGTCGGATTTCTTGTTCGGTACCCAGTTCGTGCGTGAAATTTTATTCAGTAGCGCATACTCCCATTGAAGTTAGGAGTTTGGAATCTGCCCTGACCATGAACTTAAACTACCCTCTGTCAGCTCCTTTGTGACAGCATCCATATCTAGGTCCAGCTGAAGTTCCTTGGCCCGAGTAACCGGAATATGCGGAATCCCTAGAAACTCGTTTATAACCTCTGCACTAAACTTGAATACACGACCACGAACATACGTGGTACCAAATAGAGCAGAGCCTGGCTCTTCAATCTCAGGAGCGAGATTCGCATAGAACTCATAGATGAGTTCCTTGCACACAGGGTCACCGTGGTGACTATGTTTGTCAACTTCCTGTTGACCAGTAAGTCCCACACAGATAGATGCTGAAATTGATGCACGCTCAGTCCTCTCTCAGAGAAAATTTCTCGTTCCTTAAGGGTTCTAAACCTACTCAGGTATGACTCCTTGTACATTTTGTGCGAATAGGCTTTCAAAACAGAGAGAGGGGTACCTCGTCGTGAAGACGTAGAAGATTGTGCACCAGATGCCGGAACAGGTCTCTCAGTAGACTCCAGTGGTGATGGGATGGTGGACAAAGCAGCACTCGGTGGAGGAACCGAGATAGTACAATATATCGTGGTGGTGTTGAAGTAGACGTATCCCTTGGCTCAGTGGAATGGGTATGTGGATCATTCTGTGGGGTCGAGGCGAAGGGGACCCTGATGTCGCTATCAGGATATGTACGAAGGTGGACCATGGAAGATGCGCCTGGCCTCAGATTCTCACATTTGTTTGGTGCAAAAAATTATATAGCCATCACCTTGTAACGACGGTCATTGACGCGAGAAGGATTTCGTGTAAATACCAAATCCCCCATCCTTACTGCCTGGTCATCAACCAGGAGAATGTCGTCTGCACTTAGGCCGAAATTTGTGCTTCGAGTCTGCATTTTTGTTTGGAAAAAGAATCTGCAAAAGGAAAGACTACTGCTCTTTTTCTCGAGAGAGATGGGTTGGGGTTTCAGAGATGAAAGCAAAATGTGAAATAGAGCGGTTTAAGAGGAGTTAAGTGCAGTTGCAGCGAAAATTCAGGAATTTTGAAAAAATTTGAATTTACTGCACCACTCACATCAGCCCACAAAAAATCCCATCACATTTAAAAAAAAAACTGCCGGTAAATTTGAAAGAGAAAAACACTCAAGTGCAGTTATTACTCGTCAGATCAATGTGAACTTCTTGACATAAAACATGATGAACGGAATCAAAGCGGAATCAGATCGTTAAGAATTTGTCAAAAACTGTAAACGGCTGATTATTTAAGTACACTTAATGAAAATTATTCTCCACTTAAAAACAATCTGTTCTATTGCATTTCTTTTTATCATTGTTTCTTTTTATCCCTTCTTTTTCCTCTATTTTTTTATTTATTCAAACCACTCATTTACAGCTTCTAGGATGTTGTTTAGATATCCTTTTGTTCATATAGCAAGCTCCTTGACTACCTTCTTTTTTGGTATACTCTTATGCACACATAGAGGAGTATTTAAGCACAAGTTTTTGGCTTTGTGTCATAGGACGTTATAACTGAAACTGAATATCTCCCAACTTAGACCCGAACATATACTCATGACAAACACATCTTATTTTTGCATATGGATGCGCATAAAAGTTGTCAGAGGAGTAAGTAGAGTTTTAAGTGCACTTAGATCATAAAAAAACTGTAGCGTTCAGAAATAGAGACAGTGTTCAGACACAGAACAAGGATCATTTAAGTGTACTTAAATCAAGCAGACATTGCAGTAATTTCCCTCTTTTCGTAAGATCATCCAACACTCCAAAACACCATTTCACCAATGTAATACGCAAGAAATGATCAAAGCTCACAAACACCAAGTGATTTTCTCAGAGAAATAAATCGGTTTAAATCCAGGGGATTTGTAAAAATATCCGCGAGCTGACGTTCCGTAGGCACATATTCCACTTTCATTTGTTTCTGCTCAACTTTTTCTCTCAGAAAATGATGTCTTATTTCTATTTGTTCGTTCTAGAATGCTGAACAGGATTTTTTGAAATGTCTATAGCACTAGTATTATCACACCATGCAGTAAAAGTTCTGGATTTCATACCGTAGTCCATGAGCATTTGGTTCATCCATACCAGTTGAGTGCAGCAACTTCCCAGAGCAATGTATTCAGCCTCAGCAGTAGAAAGAGATGTCGAATTTTGCTTTTTGATGTGCCATGAAACCAAATTGTTTCCGAGAAAGAAACATCCTCCAGATGTACTTTTACGATCATCCGCATTTCCTCACCAATCAGCATCACTGAAACCTGCAAGTTCACAATTAGTATCTATGGAATATAATATTCCATACTCTGCAGTACCTTTGACATATTTGATAATTCGCTTAACAGCAAGCAAATAGGATTTCTTTGGTTTAGCTTGATATCTGGCACAAATCCCTACACTTAAACACAAATCAGGTCTACTTGCAGTGAGATAAAGAAGACTACCAATCATGCTTCTGTATAGTTTAACCTCAACATCTTCACCATCTACATCTCTTGTCAACTTTGTTGTTGTTGACATGGGGGTACTTGCCGATTTACTGTGATCTAGTTCAAATCTTTTTACCAAATTTATGGCGTATTTACTTTGAGAAATGAACAATCCATCGTCGAGTTGTTTGACTTAAAGACCAAGAAAGTAGCTTAGTTCTCCGAAAATGCTCATTTCAAACTCCCTCTTCATAGTTTCCACAAACCAGTTCACTTTTTCCTGCGATTTCGAACCAAATACAATGTCATCAACGTATATCTATAGAACCAATAAGATACCATCTGAATCATGAATGAACAATGTTTTATCAACTCCCCCTCTTTTGTAGCCGTTCTGCACAAGAAAGCTTGTGAGTCTTTCATACCAAGCACGAGGTGCTTGTTTTAGTCCGTACATGGCTTTCTTAAGCTTGTAAACATGTTCTGGATTATGTGGGTCTTCAAATCCTTTTGGTTGTTCTACATATACTTCTTCTTGAAGTGTTCCATTGAGAAATGCGCTCTTCACATCCATCTGAAATAATTTGAAGCCAAAGAAACACGCAACACCGAGCAATAGACGAATTGATTCTAGTCTAGCCACTGGAGAAAAAGTTTCATCGAAGTCCACTCCTTCTACTTGAGTATAGCCCTGTGCAACTAATCTCGCTTTATTCCGGACAATCTCACCTTGCTCGTTTGTTTTGTTTTTAAACACCCATTTCGTGCCTATCACATTTAGATGCATTGGTCTAGGGACTAAAATCCAAACATCATTTCGAACAAATTGCTCTAACTCCTAATGCATAGCTTTGATCCAGGGTTCATCGTCTAACGCATCACGAACACACTTTGGTTCTATTTGTGAGGTAAAACATGCAAATTTTACCATGTCATGATAGTTTATTCGTGGTTTATTACGTGTGCGTATTCCATCCTCATGATTACCAATAACATCCTCTATAGAGCGATTTTTGTGTACCGTTATTTGCTCCATATTGGTTCGAGGACTCTCATGTTCCGAAGCATCTCCATCTGTTTCACTTTCAATCGTATAATGGTCAGCAGGTGCACTTAAACGTTCATGAGTTGAGTCTGTTTGTTCTTGCACAGTTTCTGTCGAGAAAGGAAAAATAACACTGTCAGTTGAATGATCCTCATCAAACACAACATTTACTGATTCAATAACTTTCTTTGTTCGTAAGTTGAAAATTCAATAACTTTCTTTGTTCGTAAGTTGAAAACCGAGAAAAATTCCCTCATGACTCTTTGCGTCAAACTTACCAAGGCATTCTCTATCGTTCAGTACAAAGCAAGTGCACCCAAAAATGTGAAAGTAACTCAAATTTGGACTCTTACCTTTCCACAGCTCATATGGAGTTATCGACATACCTGGACGAAGATATACACGATTAATGATATAACATGCTATGTTTACCGCTTCTGCCCAGAATCTGATAGATATGGACTTTCCATGCAGCATTGCTCGAGCCATTTCTTGCAATGTCCTATTCTTCCTTTCAACAACTCCGTTTTGTTGTGCTGTCTTGGGTGCTGAGAATTTGTGAATGATACCATGCTTTTGACAAAATTTGTTAAATACGTCATTCTCGAATTCTTTTCCATGATCGTTCCTGATTCGCTCAATGCAACCTTTAGTATTTTTCAATTGAATGAATAGAAATGAAACAGTTCAAACGCTTCAGATTTTTCTCTCAGAAATTTTCCCCATGTGTATCGAGAAAAATCATCTACAATGACAAAGATATATCTTTTTCCTCCGAAACTCTCTGTTCTCATTGGACCCATCAAGTCCATGTGCACCAGTTCCAAGATTCTTTCTGTCTTCACTTCGGGCATGCGTTTATGATGAACCTTGATTTGTTTACCTAGCTGACAAGGTTTGCACGTTTCTGATTTTTCTAACTTTAGCTTAGGTATACCTCTTACTGCTGCAGAGTCGGACAGTTTCACCAAAGATCTGTAGTTCACGTGTCCTAGTCGTTGATGCCACAGTGATAATACATCATATGTTGCTTTAAGGCACATTTTCTCTTTAGTCCACACGTAACAGTTATTTGAAGACCGTGACCCTGTAAGCACACATTTATTATCAGAATTCATCACTAAACATTCTTTGTTAGTAAACTTAACCTGGTGATGACTGTCACAAACTTGGCTGATGCTAATTAAGTTAGCCGTTAGACCCACAACAAATTGGACATTTGTCAATGCTGGTTGTCCAGGTGAATTGAGATCTCCTCTGCCAAGAATTTTTCCTTTGTTCCCGTCTCCAAACACTACACTCCCTGCATTCTTAATTTCAACAAAATTTGAGAGTAGTTCTTTATTACCTGTCATGTGTCTTGAGTATACACTGTTAAAGTACCAGGTATTTGTCTTTTCATTTTGGGCAGAAATGTATGCAACATTGCAATATAATTCACTTTTCCTTACCCAGATTTGTTTTACATTTGAGGATTTACCTGCATCATACCTGTGTTTCTTGTAGCACGTACGTTGCTTATGACCCTTAATTCCACAGAAGTAACAGACAACAGATTTCCTCCTTCTATTCTTACCATAATGTGTTCTCCAATTATGATGTTCGTGGTCCTGTGTTGACATACTTCTTCTCTAATTGTAGTGATGGTGGGATTTCTGATATTGTTCTTTATGTCTATAGTCAACAGCGTGAGCATCCCAATTTCTTTTTCTGTCAAAACTTTATCTGTTCTGGCTGTTCTTTGAAGCGCAATGAGTAAGTTGTCTTTCTTTCCATTACCTACTTTCTTTCAGATCTCCTCCAGAAACAAACTTGTTTTCTGTCTTGCTTGTATTCCCAACATAACCGATTCCATGATTGTCACCTTTCATTTTTCCAATCGAAAGCAGGTGATCCAATTTGTCAGTTCCATTTGACAACATCTTCAGTTGTTTATTTGTGTCCTCTAGCTGCCTTTTGACGAAGTGCACTTCCTCTTCTTTAGAAAGTACCTCTTTCTTCATGTTCTGAATCTGAGTTTCCAGAATCTCATTTTCTTTCATCAGTTGAACATTCAACTTTCCCATCTTGATCCACTCATTGTATATCATCTCTATATCAACTTCATCTTCTTCAAGTTGATCTTTTTCACTTTCTTTATCATCCTCGTCAATAATACCAATGAAAGCAACAAAGCTTGACTGTTCTTCTTCTGACTCTTCTCCAGATTCAGAACTGGATTCACTAAGCATGATTAGTGACTTTCCTTTCACCAGATTATTATCAGCACATTCGTTCTTTGTGTGACCAAATCCCTTTCATTTAAAACATTGTGTTTCTCTAAGATTTTTCAAAACCTTTTCCCTTTTTGTGATGCTAGGGCAATCTGATTTAAAATGACCAAAACCCTTGCACTCATGACATTGAGAACCAGATTTGTTCTCCTTTCTGAATCCAGCATCTTCGGTTGATCGTTTCTTCATTCCTGACCTTCTCTTCATGAATTTTCCAAATTTTCTGGTCAGTAACACAATGTTTTCTTCAATATTATCCAACCTGGTGTTTTCTGAAACAGCTTGTTGTACAACTCCCTTGCTTCCATCTTTGGCAATATCCCCTTGCTCCAGTTGCATTTCCAGTTCATATGCTGCCAGAATTCCAACTTTTTCTTTGAAACTAGTTGTATCTGTGTTATTGACATATTCATAGCCACCTTCTGTGAAATTTCTTCGGAAGACATCTCATTAGCTTTTTGACAAGTTTCTTATCATCCAAGTTCTGTCCAAGTACACTTACCTCGTTTGCAATTGTATTCATCCGACCACTGAATTCTTTCACACTTTCATATTCTCCCATCTCCAGCTTCTCAAATTGGTGTTCCAATATATCTAGGCGTGTTCTCTTAACACTTATTGTGCCTTCATGGATAGTTTCTAGTGTATCCCATGCCTCCTTAGCAGATTCACATCCTTGAATCTGTTTAAATTCATTTATATCTACTGATGAAAAGATAGCTGTCAGGGCCTTTTCATTGAATGTTGAACTCCTTTTTTCATTAGGTGTCCGCTGATCTGATGGCTTTTCCTTTTCTTTTCCATTTTCGTCGATAACAGTTGGTGACGTCCATCCATTTTTAACTGCACTCCAAGCATCTTCATCAATTCCTCGTATCCATAGTTAGATGAGTCTAACATGACAGGTTTTCCAAACGAATACATGTCTCTTGGTCCTTCCATTTTAGTCGTCTTCTTGGATCTCCAACCAGATTTTAGATTTACTCTAAATGATGGTTACCAGCTCTGATACCAATTGAAAACTTGTAGAAGATGACAGTTAAACCAATAACCAAAGAGAACAGAAAATATCAAACAGTATTCGTTTATTTACTTGTCAATCTTTAAGTACACTTGTCAGTTTATACAATGTACTAAAGACCTCCACGGATAACTCCACCTGAGTTAGACGTAAATACAATCTCAACTGTTTCTTTGCTCAGACAATATCCAATTAAGTACACCTAAACCTTTGAACTCTCTCTTTCTCTATTTAGTGTACTCCAATGATACTTCTCAGAATAGTTAACCTTATTTTGTTTTTCAGGTCAACTTATCTGTCTTCTGCTCGGCTCAGCAACCACTCCCGGTTCTTCAGCCGCGCCGTCATGCTGAACTTTCTTCAGCATTGAATCCGCCCGATTCACTTTGATTCCTCCTTCTTCTCCTTAGTCTTCTTAAATATCTCAACTTCCTGAAATAACAATTATAAACTACGATCCTATTTTTATTGCATTCACACGCTCGACTGAGGAAGCCATCGCTCAGACCGAGAGATTGGTTGTTCATTTTCATTTTCTTCAATCCATTAACCTATGACTGGAAAATCTTGAAGAGGTCATTCCATTTCACCTCGTTTAGCTCTGAACTCTGATGTAACTTCTCTTATATCTCCTTGGACTCGTTCTCTTATATCTCCTTGGACTCGGAAGTAGTGTAGCAGGCGAAGACCACCATGATGAGGTTTCATAAAACACCAGATTCTTTGATGGGTAACAGTATCCAGTTGTGGGATCACAACACCTCCATCCTTTTCTTTCTTTCTTCTAATAGCCCACAAAGATAAAATATATAGTTTTTTTCGAACTTTTTACGTTGTTGATCAGGTACAAAAATGTAGAAAAAATAACCAAACACTCTAAAGTGACTAACTATGGATTTGACATTCTAGAGCTTTTCATGAGGAGAGATGAACTCGAGCCTTTGTTGTGGTAGCTTATTTATTATATATGTCGCAGTTTTCATACATTCAATACAAAATCATGGTGGTACATTCTTTTCATGTAGCATGATTCTACAGAAGATACATATTCTTCTTTTCAGCACTACCCGTCCTCCTTTATATTCAAATATACCTTACAATTTGTTATGATATCTTTTCATGTGATGGGAACACCCTGAATCGATGATCCCATCACCATAATAGTTTATGGAATTTTCTTTTATAGTAACAAATGCAGTGTTTTCTCCTGACATCTCGATACATGATGTAGCAAGCTCATCCCGTTCTTTTATCTTTCATTTGTCTCTTCCATAGAAAATGATGCTTGGAAGTCCCACTCATCATCACTATCATTTTTAGTGAAATTTATACCTTCCACATTGAAGTTGTTGGTCTGCCCCTCCGGCGTGACAGCGGCGGCAAGGACGGCAGCGGCAGGCTGTGCGGCAAGCTCAACGGTGGCAGCAAAGATCCTGGAGAGAAGGAAAGGTTAGGGTTTCAGTTGGGAGCTGAAACTGAAGAGAAAATGGGACTTACTTGCGGGTTGTCTGAAGATGAGCCCGAGCGTGCTGTGGAGAAGGAGCCCGAGCGGGCAGAAGGAGGCACCCGAGCGGGCAGGAGGAGGCACCCGAGCGGGCAGGAGGAGGCACCCGAGCGGGCAAAACTTGCAGGCTGGACAAAAAACATGCCAGAAAAGACGAGTACGTTTTATGGGGTTGTACCTGGAAATTAAAGACAGAAATCAGAAGTTTGTTATGTTTTATGTAGAAGACAAAATGGGGTGAAATGGGATAATAACCTAATGTGTAAGGGTATATTCAGCTATAAAAAGATGTAAACCTAAAACCCTAAAATGATGAATGAGAGTGTTTCTCTTCTACAACTCTTTCCAAGTTTACAGATTCACAAAAACCTCTTTTTACATTCTGTTTTGCACAATGACCAAAGAAATGAGAGAATAATGTTAGAGCAAATCTTTGCTCTAAGAAGATAAAACCTCAACATGGTATCAGAGCGGTTAAGATTCGGGAGCACAAGAGCACAAATGGCACAATAGCAAGGAGTAGCAACACAAGCAGTAGCAGAACAGCACCAAGCTTAAGATGCAACACAAGAAGCAGCGGAATAAGAACTAAAAACCAGCAAGAGCTTAAGAACCTAAAGACCTAAGAACAGCAACAACGACAGCACAATACCCAGCAAAAATAGCACAAGAACAGCAGCACGAGAGCAGTATAAGATCAGTACTAAAACTAATAAACAAAACCAGACAACAACATTAACAAAACCAGCACCATACCCAGCAACAACGGCACAACGACAGCAGCTAAAAACCAGCAACATACCCAGAAAATCAAAGAAGCAACAAGAACCAGCAAGGTAAACTAAAAACCTAAAAAACCAAGATGTGCATTTTTGAGAAAAATGGACAGATTACAATCCGTTACACCTCTTGTATTTGAGGGGAAGAACTATCCATTATGGGTGATTAAGATAAAACCGACCATAAGGTCCAAGGGGTTGTGGAAGGTAGTCACGGAATGACTACCGGAAAAGCCTAAAACGGGTGGTATGCTCACCGAGGAACAGAAAAAACAGGCTATGGCAGATTGGGAGGAGCTGGAAGCGAGGGATCAGCGGACGTTAGAGCTGATTTACCACGCTGTCACTGAAGAAATCTTCAGTGTGCAATTATCTACGTGCGAGACAACAAAGGACGCATGGGATTTCTTGAAAACTAGGTTCCACGGGGATCCTAAGGCAGTTTGAATCAAGCTGTAACAATTAAGAGCCTCATTTTACAACATGAGGTAGTCTGAAAAAGAGAAGACTAAGGACTACACAAGCAAGATTACGGAACTAGGAAATGAGATTAGAGCCTATGGGGCGAGAATAGAAGAGGATGAACTGGTTTCGAAGATTCTATGCTCTCTACAAGAGAGATTCGACCCATATGTGGGTGTTTTGGAACAAACTAAGGATTTGGAGACTTTGACAGTTGGGGAACTTGTGATTGCATTGGAATCACAAGAATTTAGGCTGGAAGACCGAGACGGTTCAGGCCTAGAGGGAGCCTTCTATTCGAAGGAGAAAAACTATAAAAATGCAAAAGCTGGAAAAGGTTACAATACGAATGAGGAAGCAGTGGACAGCACATCAAAAAATAAGAAATTCTGCACTATTTGCAAGAAAGACAACCACGTCGAAGCACAATGTTATTTTCGAAACAAAGGTGAAAAATCAGAATGTTCTAAAGGGTTAAAAACAACGAGGGAGTGCTACAATTGTGGCAAAATCGGACATTTCTCAAGGGAGTGCAAGTTCAAAAATTTTTCAAAGAATCAAGCGCAAGTAACGAGTGAACAAGTTGAAGACGACACACTGTTCACAGCAGCCCACATATTGACTCAAACAGACTACGAAGGCTTTTGGCTAATAGACAGCGGCACAACAAACCACATGACTCGAGAAGAAAGGTACTTTACCACTCTAGATAGGAACTTTAAAATACTTATTAGAGTAGGTAATGGTGCAATGTTGGTCACGGCTGGAAAAGGGTCTATCGGACTAAAAAGGAACCATCAATGACGTGTTCTTAATTCTGGGGTTGAGCAAAAATTTGCTAAGCGTACCATAGATGGTACGAAACGGATGCAAGGTGATATTCGCCGAAGGAAAATGTGAAATACGAGATAAGAAGGGAGTTAGAATTGCGGAGGTGCCTATGATTAACAAAAACTACTCGTTGAAATGGAAAACGATTAAAGAGCACGAGGAGGAGAAAAATGAAGGAAGTTGTTATTTCACAGCAGTAGACACAGCCTCAGTTTTCAGCAAAGTTGAGACAGCCCTAAGGTATGTTAACAAGTTTGATTATAGTTTTGAAATTGAAAGGGTTAAGAACCCTAAGTGGGTGGATTATTTGGGTTTTGATTCCATCGATGGTAATGCCAACGTTAAGGGTATTATGAGACAGCTTAAAGCTGATTCAATTGCCCAAAAACAACAGTCTAAAACTAAGTCTACGGCTGAGTCTCAAATGGTCCTATTCGCAACCACCAATGGTGTGGTGGTGCAGAACCTAAACGGAAACCATACGTAGGTTTCCGAACATTTTTCCAGACAACCATCTACAGGAAATCAAAAACTTACCTTGCGATGGAAGTGGAGAATTGGTGAATCGTCAACCCAGCGAAGGCAGCAGCAACAATAAACCTGGACAAAAAGAAGGAACCACATCAGTCTGTAAAATGAAAAATGAAGGAGAGCTCGAGAAGCTTCCCGTGGAGTTGAAACCGGCGAATGGCGGGGCAGCATCCTACGGCACCGGAAAGCTCGTGGTGACGAGGGAGCTAACAGATGCCATCACCGAAGAACCTGGAGATGCAAAACAGTTAGTGTTTTGTGTTGGCAAAGGAGAAGCCAACGAAACAAAATTAGGGTTTCAATTTGAAGAAGAAGAAGAAGAGCAGATGAGGGAGCTTACCGGCAGAAATGGCGAACACCTGAGAGGGAAACGGACGAGCAGAATTGGACCGGTGAAGGAGGCTGTCGGAGACGAGGGAAAAACGAAGGAGAAGAGGCGCACGACCGGCGACGTCGACCAACCTGCAGGCAAAAGGGGAAACCGGTTAGGGTTCCGATTTGACAAAGAGGAGAGGATGAGGAACCTTACCGGCGGCAATAGCAAGAAACCGAGAGGGAGACGCCCAAGCAGAGTCGCGACTTAGAAGAAAACAACCGGCAGAACCGAACCGACAGAGAAGGAGAACTGATGCGTATCAGAGTTAAATATAACCTAATCTACCCGCAAGTGCACGGCACATGTGTAGTATTTTAGGTGTCGATCCCACAGAGACTATGCAACGCTACCTAAACCCGAACTATGAATCAAACTTGCTAACGAAAGAATGTGAATAAGGAATGAAATACTGAAATTAACTAAACTTCCTAGGAAATCGGTTTCACCACAAGACTACCGAAACCAATGATCAACCTATCTATCATGCAATCCCGATTAAAACTATCTAAGGCGGAAGATCCTAAGATGATATCTACCCTCTCTCAAGGCATAGACACGTGATCTAGACAAGCTGCCCCCTACTTTCGTGGCTGACACCATGAACTAAACCCATAAACTCTGTGATTCGCCCGTTCACCCTCAACCGTTGCTACCCTACTTTTGTGGCCTAACCTCGGTTGTTCTAAACCTGACTTTCTAGGATTAGAATTCTCCTTTCGGTCCTTCTCCTAACCCCTAACACCTGCATCTACGTGGCCAGCACAAACACAAGTAAATTGAAGTACTCAGATAAAGAATAGATAAACTAAAACAGGAAAATGCATTCAAAATAGATCAAAACTGGTCTCGGGATAGCCAAGGGCTAATCCCTTCTCCTAGAACAAACAAACTACTCGCTCATGCGTCTGTAAAGAAACATAAACATAGTAGAGAGTCTAAGGAACATAAAAACCAAACAAAACCGAAGTGGTGCTGCTTGATCACCAATGCTCCTCGCTTATCTCTTCGCAAGAATCTCCTCTATCTTCGCTGAATTCTTCTCCTCTGTATGCTTGCTGTATCCTGTGGTGCTGGAATGGTGCCCGATCGGGCATGGCATGTGTGCCCGCTCGGGCACAAGGCAAAATGGTCCTAAATGCTTGCCCGAGTCGTGCTAAATGGTCCACACAATTGGCCGTAGGTTTTGCCCGATCGTGCAAGGGTTGTGCCCGACCGGGTGAGGCTTTTCCATGCTCAATCTCGTCCCGTTTGTCCCGTGATGATCCCCCAAGTTGCTCCTTAGCTCCGTGCATGTTCCTTTAGCTCCAAAATGGTCCAAATACGCGTAAAAACCTGTAAGAACATGAAAAGCACGAAAGCAAGTAAAACGGATACGGAATCATACGTAAAACATCACATATGTATCAAAAACGTCTCCTAAATCGTGCAAGAAATACGTATGAAAACGAGATGATCAAAATCCCCCAGACTTGAATGTTTGCTTGTCCCTAAGCAAACGTAAACGTGGAATACATGGGGTATGAAAATACGAGAATCCCCCTTCTCTTAGAAGTACCGCTAAAGCAAACCTAACCGTTTAACTAGCATGTCGAGAGCAAATTCGGCCTAATCGAGTTTTCAGCCTTAGTCCTAGGTCCACCACGGTTACCCATAAGAAAGTAAATCAAAGGAGACTAGACACGCTACCGTAACTCCCTCCACCAGACAAGACTTCAGACTATGCTAAACCTAGGTCAACCGAGGATACTTGTTTCTTTCTTTCCGAGCTTCTTTCTTTCTTTTTCTTTTCTTTTTCTTTTTCTTCTTTTTGTTTTCTTTTTCTGACTTTTTCTTTTTTTTTCTTTTGTTTTCTTTTTATTTTTCTTTTCCATTTTTTTTTCTTTTCTTCTTTTTTTTTCTTTGCGATACACACTAGGCTTCTAGGACGTCGGATTTGAAGGGATCCAGCCTCTACTTAGACCCAGACTACCGATGACGGTATACTCATGCATCTCGTGTGAGAGTGCAGCGGAGTAGATGCTTTTTGTGCCTTGCCCTTAGGACGTAGAAAGATGATCGCCAACCCACCACTTAGACCCGAGCCACCGAAGGAGTAACAAGGTCGATGCACTCATATCGATTTTTTATCATGCTTATTAGGCACTATTTCTATCGACAGCGGAGTGTTAGTGTGCGGTTTTTAATCTGCAAAATAAGCTCGATTTTATATGATCCAATGATCCTCAATGTAACCAAAGTAAAGTGTCGTCTACACGAAGTATAACAATCTGGGTGGAAAGAATAAACGATAAACTAGCCTAGCAACCTCGTCTAAACTTCCCCATACGCAACACTAGGATTCCCTAGAACTTCGACCTATTGTTTTTCAGCCGACTAATAAGCTTTAACACATAGGACAACCTAGCTCAATCATGCAAAGTCTCACGGAAAAGGTCAACCTCTTAAGCACTCCTAAGTTCAGGGTTCATCTCAAAACGTGGCACCGGACAAGTGCCTTGGGACGACTCTGACTCAATGAAAGCAAAAACAAGCTAAAAATCGCAAATATAACCTAAAAACTAAAAAATCAAAGGAAAATGAAACGAAGTCACCTGACAAACGTGAGCTGCTCCCCCCAGACTTGAATTGAACGGCGTCCTCGACGTGAAGCTCTGATGGAGAATGAAGGAAGTGAAGCATGTTTGTGGTGTTATTATATTTTTGTTTTTTTTTTATGGAATTTAAATAACCGAGTCTTAAACATTAAAAGTAAAAACAAACAGCTGGGTTGCCTCCCAGAAAGCGCTTATTTAATGTCATTAAGCTTTGACGTCTCCATTCCTCATGCGTGCGCGACGGGTGGATCGGAAAGGGAAATAGAGTTTCCACTTTCGATCGGTTGAGCGGCTTGGTAGAGCTTTAGCCGCTGTCCATTGGCGTTGAACGTGTCACCAGCATCACTCCATAGTTCCACGTCTCGTTCCTGAAAAGGATCAGACCAACAAGGCAGTAGGTCCCTCGAGAAAGACTTAGGACGAGAATTGAAAAGTGGAACGGAGTCACCTGATTGGAAGTCATGAGGTAGGGTCTTCTCGTCGTACCATCCCTTAGGCACATCATGCACGGGGTTCACTTGCTTGCTTTCCAAGGTTGGATAAGGGGTATCTGCGTTGAAAAGTTTAATGACATCTTTTCCCATTACCTCGTGCAAGTGCGGGTGCAGCCTCCTTTGAATTTCAAGTGAAGGTTCGTGGTTGTCCTCCCTATAATTTCCGTACATACACATTGAAGAGCTGAGCCTCTTACGCTTCTTCACGCGTGTGGGCTGTCTTCTCATCTCATCTGCACTCATGTTAGCATTTAAAACAGCAAGGTATGTTCTATTGGAATCAACGTACTCATACCGAGAATAAGGCGGCGGGTCGGGCTCGAGTAGCTCGAATGCTTTCTCCGCCGTGAAATCAGCATGCATATCACGTGGTATCTCCTCATGTGGGGCGTCTCCTAGTGCTGTAATTGCACTCATGAATTTCGTATATACCTCAGCTCCTTCGTCCGCTTGAGGGCGGATTCTCATCCTCATCATCGCTGCACACAGAAATAGCATTCACATGCTCTCTCGGGTTAAGATCGGGCTTACCGGGAAGCTGTCCGGGATTCCGAGAAGATGAGGCGGCCTGTTGTGCTATGGAGTTTTCCAAAATCTTACTATGAGTGCTCAGGGACTCTATCTGAGATCTAAGCTCCTGTTGTTGCTGCTCCTGCTTCATCTTCACGTGAGTGCTCAGAGACTCCATCTGAGATCTAAACTCCTGTTGTTGCTGTTCCTGCTTCATCTTCACATGAGTGCTCAGAGACTCCATCTGAGATCTAAACTCCTGTTGTTGCTGTTCCTGCTTCATCTTCACATGAGTGCTCAGAGACTCCATCTGAGATCTAAACTCCTGTTGTTGCTGTTCCTGCTTCATCTTCACATGAGTGCTCAGAGACTCCATCTGAGATCTAAGCTCCTGTTGTTGCTGCTTCTGCTCCTTCATGAATTCGAGCAATACCGCCTCAAGGTTTGATGAAGAGGCTTGAGGAGGGTGAGGAGCTTGCGGGGCTTGCTGTGCTTGCTGGAGTTGTTGGTTGTTTTGCTGGAAATTATTCTGCCTTTGTGGAAACCCCGAATACTTCACCGGTTGAGTTGTTCGATATGACAAGTTCGGGTGATTCCTCCAATTCGGGTTGTAGGTGTTCCCGAATTGTGTGTTGCCTTGCTGCTGGGCATAATTCATCTGTTCGTAATCCTCATGTACTGTGCATTGATACGCTACATGGTCCGTATCTCCGCAATTCGCACAGTACATAGCATTCGCTGCATTACCCATGGCTCTATTCTGGTTAGGCTCATATAATCGACGAGTGCTATTAGGCATACCTCTTGGGGTTGACCACATGGTGTGGTTCATGGCGAGGTTATCAATCAGCTCAAATGCCTCCTCGACGCTCAGATCCATGAATGATCCTCTGGCAGCGTTATCCAACCTCATGCGGTGCTCATCTGAAATTCCGTTATAAAAAGTTTGGATAACGTACCACTGCTCAAGTCCATGGTGTGGGCATGACTGTAGAAGATCCTTGAATCTACCCCACGCCTCAAATAGCGTTTCTCCATCTCTGCACCTGAATGTCGTGATTTCCCCCCTCATCTGAATTGTCTTGCTCGGAGGAAAGAAGCGTGATAGGAACAGTGTGCAGAGCTGATCCCAAGTGGTGATAGATCCGGCGGGGAGTGATTGCAGCCAAGCTTTCGCTTTTCCCCCAATTGAAAAAGGGAAAAGACGCAGCAAGATTGCATCCTCAGAGACTCCATGGATTTTGAACGTACCTGAAAGTTCGAGGAAGTCTCTGAGGTGCTGATGGGGATCTTCATGGTTTCCACCCATGAATTGCTTCTGATAAAGCATGTTGATCATCGCTGGCTTAATCTCGAATTGTTCTCTTGCAACAGCAGGCATCCTTATGGCTGTTTGCACGTTGTTCCTGTTCGGCACCACGTAATCCCTTAGACGACGTGGTGGAGGGGCCTGTGGTTCTCGTGGTTGAGGCACGAGTGGCTGGTGGTGCCTTTTCCCCCAATTACCGAGAGGGAACTGAGCATGTTCATGGCCGGTTTGCTTATCCATATTCTGTTGTTCTGACGGCTCTGTGTTGTCTTCTTCCTTACCCTTTCTCAGTAGTCTGCAAGTTCGCTCGATCTCTGGGTCGATTCTGAGTAGACTAGAAGTGCCCTGCGACCTGGTCATACACCAAAAAGAACGAACGAAAGGAACTTAGGTAGAAAGAATCGAAAGTAAACAAAAGCAAAAATAAAATAAAAACAAAAATAAAGCAAGAAGGACTCTAGGTTCGAATCTAAGACGCGTTGACAATAGTCCCCGGCAACGGCGCCAAAAACTTGATGCGTATCAGAGTTAAATATAACCTAATCTACCCGCAAGTGCACGGCACGTGTGTAGTATTTTAGGTGTCGATCCCACAGAGACTATGCAACGCTACCTAAACCCGAACTATGAATCAAACTTGCTAACGAAAGAATGTGGATAAGGAATGAAATACTGAAATTAACTAAACTACTTGGGTTCTAACGATGAGACAAACGTCCTAGGAATCCGGTTTCACCACAAGACTACCGAAACCGGCGATCAACCTATCTATCATGCAATCCCTGTTAAAGCTATCTAAGGCGGACGATCCTAACATGATATCTACCCTCTCTCAAGGCATAGACACGTGATCTAGACAAGTTGCCCCCTACTTTCGTGGCTGACACCATGAACTAAACCCATAAACTCTGTGATTCGCCCGTTCACCCTCAACCGTTGTTACCCTACTTTCGTGGCCTAACCTCGGTTGTTCTAAACCTGACTTTCTAGGATTAGAATTCTCCTTTCGGTCCTTCTCCTAATCCCTAACACATGCATCTACGTGGCCATCGCAAACACAAGTAAATTCAAGCACTCAGATAAAGAATAGATGAACTAAAACGGGAAGATGCATTCAAAATAGATCAAAAGCGGTCTCGGGATAGCCAAGGGCTAATCCCTTCTCCTAGAACAAACGAACTACTCGCTCATGCGTCTGTAAAGAAACATAAACATAGTAGAGAGTCTAAGGAACATAAAAACCAAACAAAACCGAAGTGGTGGTGCTTGATCTCCAATGCTCCTCGCTTATCTCTTCGCAAGAATCTCCTCTATCTTCGCTGAATTGTTCTCCTCTGTATGCTTGCTGTAACGGCGTCTTTTTGCCTCCTTTTAAGCCTCCTAAGTCGGTCCAATTGTTGCCTAAATTGCCCCACGAGTTCCCTTATGTTTTAAGTTAAGTTTACTTAAGTTTTGAGCAGTTTCGGGCCGCTACCCGCTCGGGTAATGAGTGTACCCGCTCGGGTGCGGCTAGGGCAGTTTCTGCGCGTCCTGTGGTGCTGGAATGGTGCCCGATCGGGCATGGCATGTGTGCCCGCTCGGGCACAAGGCAGAATGGTCCTAAATGCTTGCCCGAGTCGTGCTAAATGGTCCACACAATTGGCCGTAGGTTTTGCCCGATCGTGCAAAGGTTGTGCCCGACCGGGTGAGGCTTTTCCATGCTCAATCTCGTCCTGTTTGTCCCGTGATGATCTCCAAAGTTGCTCCTTATCTCCGTGCATGTTCCTTTAGCTCCAAAATAGTCCAAATACGCGTAAAAACCTGTAAGAACATGAAAAGCACGAAAGCAAGTAAAACGGATACGGAATCATACGTAAAACATCACATATGTATCAAAAACGCCTCCTAAATCGTGCAAGAAATACGTATGAAAACGAGATGATCAAGAACGACGTGACTCTGGAGAAGGTGAACGTCGGTGAGCCGAAGGAGAAGACCAAGAGGGAGACTGAAGTTGTTGGTCTCCCCCTGCGGCGTGACAGCGGCAACAAGGACGGCAGCAGCAGGCTGTGCGGCAAGCTGAACGGTGGCAGAAAAGATCTTGGAGAGAAGGAAAGGTTAGGGTCTCTGTTGGGAGCTGACACTGAAGAGAAAATGGGACTTACTTGCGGGTTGTCTGAAGATGAGCCCGAGCGTGCTATGGAGAAGGAGCCCGAGCGGGCGGAAGGAGGCACCCGAGCGGGCATAGGAGGAGGAACCCGAGCGGGCAAAAGGAGGCACCCGAGCGGGCAGGAGGAGGCACCCGAGCGCGCAAAACTTGTAGGCTGGACAGAAGACATGCCAAAAAAGACCAGTACGTTTTCTGCGTTGTACCTGGAAATTAAAGATAGAAATCAGAAGTTTGTTATGCTTTATGCAGAAGACAAAATGGGAGTGAAGTGGGAAAAATAACCTAATGTGTAAGGGGTATATTCAGCTATAAAAAGATGTAAACCTAAAACCCTAAAATGATGAATGAGAGTGTTTCTCTTCTACAACTCTTTAGATTCACAAAAACCACTTTTTACATTCGGTTTTGCACAAGGACCAAAGAAATGAGAGAATAATGTTAGAGCAAATCTTTGCTCTAAGAAGATAAAAACCTCAACACACATGATTAGATCGAAAATTTCGAGCATAATGCCCCTTATTTCCACACTTGTAACACCGATCATCTTATCGACGAAACCTCTTTTCCTCTTGGTCATCATAATATTGATGAACTCCCCCTTGCAGCGCAACTTTTCTTGGATGCCCCCTCATTGCTAACTTTGTTGTCTTCTAATCGAACTTTCTATGTTACCATTATACCTCCTATTACTTTTCTAATTCTCCTTAGGCCTTCATCTTCCTGATTTATGGACACCTTAGACTTTTGATTGTCTAGGTCCTCTTGGTTATCCAAGATACTTTCCGATTCAGAAATAGTAGGTTCTTTGGTCCAAATCTGAGTTGCATAAACTTTAGGGTGTAGTTTAGCTACTTTATCGCATAAACTTTTATCTTTAACGAAGAATTAACTCATTCTACAACCTCTTTAACTTAGCTTCATTCTTCATTGTGAACAAGGTTGTCAAGGTATCCCATGTCTACTTTGGGGAATTGAGTCCCTTAATCCGTTTTAGGATCTCATCTTCCACCGTGGTGGTTAGCACAAACAAAGTTTTTACATTCTTGACCTCCCAAATCTCTTTCTCCTCCTTTTTTAATCGGTGGTATTGTCTCATTACCACCAACCACCTTCCGTAAATCTTGCCCCAACAAATAGTTTTTGATTTGAATTGACCAAATATTATAATTGTTCCAATTGAGCTTCTCAACTAAGTTAGATGATCCAGCTAAGTTCCATGGTAGTTAGCATCCTTTACAAGACTTAACCAAACGCACTACAATGGTCATGGTAATCTGGCTCTTATACTATTTGTAGACAATTACTAGTCCAAATAATATACTAGAAAAAGATAATTGTTATTAACTCTCAAACTAAATTACAAAAATAAAGATTTACAAGGAGGAAGACTCTAATTTATTTTGGATACCTCACACTCACTAGTACTGAATCTATTCTTTGTTTTGTAAAGATTTATCAAATAACTTCCACACCTTACAAATGAGCTCAAGTGGTGTATTTATAGTTATGGTAAACACTTCCTAGATTGTTCTAGATAGTTCAACACATCTAGATAACATTAGTCTTCTAAACATTCTAAGTACTTCATTTAATTTATATCATACTTGATAACTCCAGATTATTCTAAAATCTATGAGAGATGATATTCTTGTATGGCCCACAAGCGAGTAAGGGTTTTGTCTTCCTGCGATCATATTAGCTTTGGACAGCTTCACATGCAACCTCACAAGAGTTTGTTTTCACAATGTTTTGTTGAATAGATTATGAAAATGACTGAGACAGCACATTTGCTCTTGTCCGTAACACAGACTTGCAGGATTTGGCCTCCATTTAAATCTCAACAATGGAGACCTGAAGTCGCTTACCTTAAGAGCAAGAAGTCTCTGTCAGTATTTATGTGAGAGATGATAAGATTTTGACTAATACTATGGTTTTTGACATATACAACGAGAGATATAGATATACTTTCATTGGCTCAGAGAAACTTGCATCAGCACATGGCTTTGTCTTTGGTTGCAGGACCACGGTGTGAATACGGTGGGTCCTTCAAGTGAATCACTATGATATCTGAAGACATATACACATGCCCATGAAGACGATCATACAAGACAGAAGCATGTGAACTCTCCCCCAACATGTTTTTGTAGGCCAAAGCTTGAATCTGTAGAGGTTCAACTCAATGCTTCGTGATATCATTATATATACATTGCTCCAATGCTTATTCCCAAAACAAGGCAATCTCTTCACTCCAACAAATAGTAATAAAAGTGAAAAAAGTTTCCAACTTTTTATCAACCCATCTTCAGATTCAGCTTTTCAGACAAAGAAATGGCATTGATGAGAGGTCTATTGGGTGCAAAGAAGATTCTAAAGAGAGGAGCTTCAGCATCAAAGGGGTTTCTTGCTGTGTACGTCGGAGAGAGCGAGAAGAAGAGATATGTTGTGCCACTCTCCTACTTGAATCAGCCTTCCTTTCAAGACTTGCTTCAGAAAGCAGAAGATGAGTTCGGATTCGATCATCCGACGGGCGGCTTGACGATCCCTTGTCCCGAAGAAGTTTTTCTGAGTGTAACTTGTAGGCTACAAGGGAGATGAAGAATCATAGATTTCTATGTCTCAGGATAGGTGTAAATAGATGACATACTTTTTTCCTCTTTCATTTTCTTCAAAGAGATGTTACAGATAGTTATATTCAATACCAATACCATTTTGGCATAATAAAGAATGAAAGCCTTTCTAGTAGTCTTTACATATTTCCGGTAAAACCCGATTTCTTCCGGTCAAGTTATTATGACATAAAATAAAATAAAATGGTCAAGGAAGAATATTATGCAATTCTAGAAAGAAATGAAATTATCTCGATTCTCTGGTCACTGTTCATGTCTCGACCAACCTCATCATTCTCAGTGTTGAGCCAAACTTACAATTGGTAAAGTTTATAAATATTTTTTTCGGACTTTCGGCTGTATGAACCTTCTTGACTTCAACTTCCTTTTGAGCCATGATGTCTCTTATTTAATAATGTATGTCAATATACTTGATTCTTTTATAATGTACATATTCTTGGACAGACTCTGAAAATCACAAAACACCCGTGCAAATTCAGACATTACACCAAATTCTTTAAAAATCCCTTTCAACCACGATGCCTCTTCGTTACTTCAACCAAAACCATATATTCATCTTTATTATCGAAAATTCCATTACATGTTGAAGATTTGATCTCCAGCCGATGACATTCTCTCCAACCAAGAAAACAAACCCTGTAATGGATCTTCTCTCACCCAAATCGGCAGCATAATCTAAATCAAAATCCCCCTTTTAAGTCTAAATCGACTTCCTCTAACACATGTGAGCTTCAATTTTTTAGTTCTTTGAATGTATCTCACGATCCACTTTATTGTCTCCTAATGTTCTCCATTTGGACTTCTTATGAACTTGCACACCACTCCCAATGGATGAGCAAAATCTAGTCTGGTTCCAATCATAAAATACATCACACTTCGTGCAACGTTGAGTATGGTATATAGCCTTCATGTTGTGATTGTCTTCTTTCTCCTCTTCCTTCACTGGTTGAGTTTGAAATGAGCTCCAAGAGGAATAGCAGCTGACCTTGATTGATCTATATTACAAGTGACCAGAACCTTACTAAGATAGTCCTGATTCACAGAGAAAATATCTCACATTTTCCATGATTGTAAGATTCATTATATCTGCTTTAGCATTTTGTTGAGGAATATACACACAATTTCAATGTCTTTTAATGCTATGGCACTACAAAAGTTGTCAAATCTTTGGTTGTAATACTTCAGTCCATTGTCTATTTTAAAAGTTTTTACCTTCTATCCTATTTGATCTACAACAAGAGTCTTCCATTCAACAAATTACGGAAAAGTGACATCCTTTATCTTGAGAAAATACACACATGATTTCATAGAAATATCATCAATAAATGAGATGAAATATTTAGGTTTAGACTAAAATTTATAATCTCAAACTTATTTCTGAGTACAAAAGATAAAACATAAATAAATAAATAAATAAAACTTCCATCCATAATCTAGACAAAACATAAATCGTTTGGTAATTCTTTTACGAAAAAACAATTATCCTTGATCCTCATCGAGAATTACAAACAAAATTTTAGTTGTCAAGAAATATTTTCAAAATTAAGGTTGGAAGTTTTAGTCTTTCGAATTTTTTTCCGTAAAAATATAAAATAAAAAAAATAAAAATTATGTCTTTAATCCTTCTGAAAATTAAGAACGGATTTTAAATCCATTTGACAAATAGGGATTGAAAAAAATTAGTCCAGAAATTGGGGACTAAAAAAATAATTGAAAAACCAAATAATGGTCACATGAACGAGGAATTAACTGAAGGAGATGAGCGGACATAACCTTCCCTCGGTCTACTTACACATGGATGAACAAGGAGTTTGCATAATAAGGTATGGGAGACTTTTAATCAAAGAAAGTATTTAGAGATAGTGAAGGAGATATTGGAGACTCTTAATCAAAAGGACGATTTGGACCCAATTCGAAGATAGTGAAGGAGGCATGTGAGGCTCTTAATCAATAGAAGAATTCAGACCCAACTCAAAGAAGCATCACGTTACCAAGCATCAATCCCCCTATCTAGAACTGATCGGACCGGGTGATACGGATAAGGAATGGCATAAGATAAATATCTTTTCTTATCCCTCCCAATGGCTAAAAAATTCTCTCCAACGGCAAGAAAATCATCCAAACCAATATTATCCCACTGGATCATCGACTTGTCTCTTTCAAATATTTCCAATTGCTAGAATTTCTTTTAAAGATCAATCTATTATCCTTACTTTATGCACCCTTGTTTTAACATGAAGCCTCTCCTATATAAAAGATTCCATTTTATTTGTAATGTCACCGTGAAATTTCAGAGAAAATGAACTTTTTTTGGTTTCTTGATCATTGTCAAAAAACAAGGGTCTTCAACTTGTTCCGGGAACAATTGAAGATATCCTCTATTGTATCTAGAGGCTTACATATCTCTTGTGGTATCTTTTGCACCACCTTAAATACCTCGTTAACCACCATCAAACTCAATCTTCCACAATCACCGAACGAATCTTGAAGAGAGTCCTTAGGCTAGTCGAGAGATCCTCCTTGACCGAAGAATCATATTCAAATGATCGAATTAATAGATTTTGGATACGTTTAACGAGATCTAATTCCGAAGGCATGTATCATATTCTCTAGATAAGATTAAGGTTTCAGAAACATCCTTGGCCACCAACTCGACGTGTCTACAGTTCCGCTTTTATTGTCTCTTGAGACGTTTGAGTGATTCATAGTCATTATGAACCACAAACTCTTTCAGCCACAAGTAGTGTTTCCATATCTAGAGTGCTCGCACTAATGCGTACAACTCTTTTTCATACGTTGGATAGCCTAATTGGGCTCTGTTGAGCTTCAAGTTGAAGTACGCAATGAGTCTATGCTTTTTCATCAACATTGCACTACAAAAAAACTGGCGATTTCCAACGGACGAATCCGTTGGAAATCGCCAAAAATCCGTTGGAAACAGCCGTTTCCAACGGACACCAACGGATTTCTGTCAGTCGCGAAAAGTTCGTTGCAAATGAGGATCCGTTGCAATTCGTGACGGCCTTCCAACGGATATATTCCGTTACAAAATTGCAACGGACTTTCAACGGAATCAGCCGTTAGAAAAATAGTAACGGATCACCGTTGCAAACGTTGTGACGGACGGCCGTTGGTGTGCAACGGCGGTCCGTTGCAAAATCGGAAATCTTTGCAACGGACATCCGTTGCCATGTGGCGGGACATTGCAACGGATGACCATTACAAAATGGAGGGAACTTGCAACGGATGGCCGTTGCAAACTGGCGGGAAGATTTAGCGGGAAAAATAGAGTTTTAACGGAAGCCCGTTAGCGGCTGCAACGGATGTCCGTTGCAAAAGGGTGGGAAACAGTTTAGCGGGAAAAAGTTAGCAACGGATGCCCGTTACCATTTCCAACGGATGCCCGTTGCAACATTTAAAAAAAATAAAAAAAATTAAAAAAATTAAAAAATTAAAAAAAATTAAAACTAAAAGGTTTTTAATAAAAATATCAAAATTATATTACAAACCATCTAAAATTAAAACTATTTCCTATTACACATCATTTAGGTCGGCAACGTCTTCATCATCCCCACCATCACCACCACCATCCCCTCGAGACGGAGTTGCATCCGAATCGAGCCCCGGTTCTTGCTGCGGTGTTGATCCCCTCACCTGGCCCGACAACAACTCAATGACGCTCTCCAAATGTTGTATCTTCACTGATTGTTGCGCCGTTGCAGCTCGTTGTTCTCGAAGTTGTGCTTCGAGTTCTTCGATCCGCCGTTGTTGAGAAAAACTCTCTTGGACCGATGGAGGGACCGACGTTACGTCTTCGAGGATGTCCTTTTGAAGCGCTCCGAGACCGTACAGGCGTCCCTTATACGGTTTCACCGACTACAAAACAAATAATCGTAACGTTAGAATTTAACAAATTATATTAATAATTTATAAACAAAATAATAAATTATTACCTCTAAATAGATTTGGTCCTTTTGTAAAGGACTGAGGTCGTCGGGGCTTGAACCGCAAGCTTGAGATTGCTGTGTGATCTTCTCCGTCACAGCTCTCACGGTTCGGGTCGCTCGAGGATCGACGAGTTCCGGTTCTTCAGCCTCTTCCCCGACAACCGACTTCTTCTTTGCGTGGGTTTCTAATACCACTTCAAGAAGAGTCGGTTCCCTTCCCATCCGTTGCGTCTACAATATAAAAAATTTTTGTTAGATGTTGGGAATCCTTAAATTTTTTCTAAGTGTCGGGTGCGAATTCAACAACCGTTAATAGTTTCAACGGGCGAACGTCAACATTGTTTATATAACATCGTTCATTGACATTTTACGTCATTTACATTAATTACAAATCATATACATGTATTGCACATAAACATAATAAACATTATTGTATTTACATTTCTTCTTCAGTAGATTCTTCGATGGGCGAGTCGTCTTTCGCTTGTTCATTGAATTCATCGCCGTTTTCATCTTCAGCATCTTCCGGTTCAACGTCTTCATAATCGCGTATGAGTTCTCCGTCTATGTCATTCCTCGCAAGAATCTCCTCGCGATTTGTATCAATTAAACGAATCGGCTGCGGATGATCGGGTTGCAACGGATCTTCTTTGTCATCAGAGCTTATGATCCCTCGTGGCTTGATCTTTACTACGGACCACCACTCCTCTCTTCGACGTTTCAATGTTGTTGGATATTGCACGTAACATACTTGATCTGCTTGATCTATTGTGATGAAGGGATCATACTTACCATATTGTCGTGCCGGGTTGACGTCAATTCCTCCCCAACGGTTTTTTCGTATTCCGCGTCCTACGGTTGGGTCAAACCACTGACATTTAAAAAGCATAACCTTCAACCCAACGAGACCGGCATATTCCAGTTGTATGATTTGGTGCAAAATACCGTAGAAGTTATCACCCTCTATATCACTATTAACGCAAACTCCATAGTTGTATGTGCTTCTATGTTTTCCGTGTTCGTACGTGTGGAACGTGTAGCCGCGAGTAAACAAGATTGGCCAACACATGACATTTCGTGCGGGACCATTAGCCAAATCTTTTATCCACGTAGGATGTCTTTCATCAGAACATTTCACCTGTATGTATAAAAAAAACAAATTAATACTCTTATATGCAATTAATTTACATAAATGTGTGTACGAGTACTTACGTAGTCTCTAAACCACGATCCATAATGTTGAACTTTCATGTCTGTGAGTTCATTTGCATTTAGATGAGGATATGTACCAAGCACTTCTTCGTCAAATATCCTGAATAATGAAAATACGTTATATTTTCATATATATATATAAATATAAAGATTGAAATTATAATATGTACCATGTACATACCTTTCGAACGGTAATAACTCTTGACAATTAAGTAGTATATATGTGTGGACATGATTATACTCCTCAGGTGTTAACCAATATTCATCGGATTTTCCTCCTGTACGTCCAATCGGTGTAAACATGTCAGGAATTGTGCCAAACTGCGGATTATATTGATACAGATAATTTGTGTGATCATCCGCTGCACGTCGCTCTTTCGTCTGAATATGCGACTCGAAATAAAATGTGCTGAAATATGTGATTTCTTCCAGCAAGTATTGTTTAACAATAGAGCCTTCGACCGCTGCTTTGTTTTTTGCTTTTTTCTTTAAATGAAAGAAGAACCTTTCGAAAGGATACATCCATCTGAATTGAACTGGCCCACCGAGTATTGCCTCATCTGGTAAATGTATTGGCAAATGTTCCATGACATCGAAGAATGAAGGCGGAAAAACCTTTTCCAATGCACATAATACTTCAGAGATATTGTTTTTCATTACTTCCAAGTCATCACCTTTTAAATTTCTCGAACATATATCTCTGAAAAATATGCTGATTCCGCATAACACATCGTGAACATTACGTGGTAAGAGCTCAGCAAATGCGATTGGAATGAGCCGCTGCATGAAAACGTGACAATCGTGACTTTTTAAACCGATCAGCCTCGAACCGACAATATCCACACACCGAGCAATGTTCGATGCATATCCATCGGGAAACTTAACGTCCTCTTTTAACCACTTTAATAATGCTGTTTTGGCCGGACTAGACAATCTGAATACTGGGATAGGTGACCTTCCATCCCGTAATTCCAACTCTGGTCGTCGGCATATTGACTTCAAATCTTTCCTCGATTGTATATTATCTTTCGTTTTACCCGTCACATTCAAAACAGTATTTATGATGTTATCGAAAAAGTTCTTCTCGATATGCATAACATCTAAATTATGACGTAATATCAATGATTTCCAGTATGGTAGTTCCCAAAAGATACTACGTTTATACCAGTTATGCCATTCACCTTGACCTTTTGGTTTACGATGCCCACGATCTCCACCGCATTCTACTGATTCTTGTAAATCCTCCATTGTGTTCAATCTTTCGTAAAGGATTTGTGTTCCGGTTTGCATGCACGGTGCCTCTTTTTTTTGAACCACGTTCTTCCGAAAATGTTTTTTATCTCTCCTGAAAACATGACCACGAGGAAGAAATCTTCTATGACAATCAAACCAACATGGTTTCTTACCATGTACTAGTCGAAATGAATCTGTATCCTCCATACAATAAGGACATGCTAATCTTCCGTGCGTGCTCCATCCTGATAACATTCCATACGCAGGAAAATCGCTAATTGTCCACAACAAGACCGCTTTCAATCTGAAATTTTGCTTAGTACTGACGTCATAAGCAATGATTCCTTCATTCCATAACTGTCGTAATTCATGAATTAAGGGCTGCAAAAATACATCGAAACTTTTCTTCGGATGTTCTGGTCCTGGAATAAGCAACGTCAGAAACATTACCTCTCTTTTCAAACACATCTCGGGAGGTAAATTATAAGGAGACAAAATCACCGGCCAGAGGGAATATTGACTTCCCGATTGTCCATAGGGACTAAAACCATCCGTGCACAGGCAAAGATAAACATTTCTCGTTTCACGTGCAAACTCGGGAAATATTACATTGAAATCTTTCCAAGCCTGACCATCCGATGGATGTTGCATTACACCTTCGGTCGTGGAGTGTTCGGCGTGCCATCTCATTGCTGCAGCGGTTTTTTTTATTCATATAACCTTCTCAACCTGTTTGCTACAGGCATATAAAACATTTTCTTGTATGGTACGTATTTCCGTGAAGATGGTTTTTTAGGCCGAAATCTGCTTGCACCGCAAAACTTGCATTCCAACAAGTCTTTATCATTTCCCCAAAACAACATGCAACTGTTTCTACAAACATCAATTTTCTCATGTGGCATTCCCAAGTCTTTTAACACATTCTTCGTTTCGTAGTATGTCTCGGGAGCTTGGTTATTTTCCGGTAAATATTCCCGCATTGTTTTACAAAATGAATCCATGCAATTTTCAGCCACATTGTAGTCTGTTTTAATACTCATCAATCTTGAAGATAAAGATAAACGAGATTGACCTTCACGACAACCTTCATATATAGGTTGTTTCGCCGAATCCAATAGGTTGAAGAATCGACGTGCATCGATGTTCGGCATCTCTTCATGCGTTTGTTCATTAACAACTCCAGGAAAAGCATCTGACACCATTTCCACATATGGATTGGTCGTTGATTCTTCATAAATAACTTCTTCATTTCGTTGTACTTGTGCATCTTGCACACTATCTCTAACACCGCAATCTTCGCCGTGAAAAAACCAAATTTCGTAATTTTCAACGAAACCCACCTTATACAGATGTTTGCAAACAATTTCTTGACTTCGAAACTTCATGTTTTTGCATCTTTTGCATGGACATAACATTGTCCCCCGTTCTTGACACAAAGGCTGCATCGATGCAAAACTCATGAATTGCTCTAATCCGTGTAAGAATTCTTGCGTAATCTCTTCGGTTACAGGATCTTTTCTTCTATACATCCACTCACTTGATCTATATATATTTCGATTCGAAGACGACGACATTTTTTCGAAAATGTTTTTGTTGTTGATGGTTTGACGCACTTGTTGGTAAGATCTAAATAACTAACGTTCCAACGGATGTCCGTTGGAAATTGCAACGGATAGCCGTTGGAAATTGCAACGGATAGCCGTTGCAGGTTCACGGGCCGTGAACCTCGAAATTCAAAAACTCAACGGTAATACGTTGCTATTTCTAACGGCCGTCCGTTAAGCATTTCAACGGATGCCCGTTGGAACGCCTTTCCCCGGTTTCTTACGATCTGTAACGATCAATATCCTTTCCCGTTGTAAATGCTTACAAATTCGTTATAATTCGTTATTTTTTGGATATTACAATAGTTAAGTTTTGGTAATTATGATATTGATGATGTAAGTGGAACT
>CM071873.1:3053493-3092525 GCA_036759665.1 Gynandropsis gynandra | reverse complement strand
AATCCGTCGCAAATTGTTAACGGATTTGTAACGGATTTTGTAACGGAAATGTTCCGTTAAAATCCGTTAAAAATTCCAACGGATTTGCAACGGATTCTCTCCCGTTGAAAGCATTAACATATCCGTTGCTATCCGTTAGAATTTGTTTCCAACGGACGGATCCGTTGCCCCGTCCGTTGGAATTACCGTGTTTTTTTGTAGTGTTGCTACAATTCCTGCACCTGATGAATGACATTCAATTTCAAATATTTTAGTGAAATCAAGTAATCCAAATGAGGAAGCTTGTGTCAATTTATGCTTTAGAGTGTGAAAGGTCCTCTCTTGAGATTTGTTCCACTCGAACATAACGTTGTTCTTGACTACTTCGATCAAAGGCGAGACCAAGATATTGAATTATTTTGCGAATCAGCGATAGAACCCAACTAATCCATGAAAGCTTCACACCTTTCCAACCATCTTAGGGATCAGCCATTTGCGTATGGCCTCGACATTTCCTCATCAACGTGTATTACCTATTCATTTACTATGAATCCTAATAACACAAGTTTGTTACTACAAAAATACATTTCTTAAAATTAGCGTACAATTTCTCATTGTGCAACACATCGAGAATCGATCATAGATTCCCAATATGCTCTTCTATGGTTTTGTTGTACACTAGGATGTCATCGAAGTATACAACCACGAATTTTCCTATAAACTTCCTAAGAAATAATTCATTAATTGTATAAATGTGCTAGGTGCATCAGTTAACCTGAAAGACATGATTAACCATTCATACAACCCTAGCTTGATCTTAAATGCGGTCTACCATTTTTACAGCCTCCTTCATGCGAATTTGATGATAATCATGCTTCAAATATATCGTGAAGAATATGGAAGAGCCATTAAATTTTTCTACCATGTCATCCAAAAGAGGTAGGAGGTAACAATACTTTATCGTGATGTTGTTGATTGTGTGATAATCAACACACATACGTCATGTGCCATCCTTTTTGGGTATGAGTATAACCAACAAAGCATGGTAACATAACTTATTGTATGTATCCCTTCTCCATGAGTTCGTGGCCCTATCACTCAAGCTTTTTGGTCTCCTCCGGATTGGTTCGGTAAGTTGGTCGGTTTGAAATGCTTGTGTCAGGTATGAGTTCAATTTGGTCCTCAATCCCATGAACTAGAGGTAAGCTTTTGGGAGCCATGTCGGGAAGCACATCCTTAAAACCCTAAAATAACTAAGTGACAACACTAGATAAAGAAAGGATGAGCTCATTACTGAAATAAGACTCTTTGAAACAAGAGCAAAAACATAGGTTGCTTCGATTGCCAAGCGCTTTGTAATATGCTCACTTTCATTAAAAGAAAGGTTGTGCTAATGGGTTGTCTCTCAAAGACTTATTGATGTGTCTCACTCGAGATCTCAGCATTTTTGTAAACTGCCTCATGGTCACTCTCTTGAATTTTGCTCTTCTCGCTCTTCAGTAACAATACTTGGTCCTCGAATACCTCCTTGGTGTGAGTGGTGCTAGGAGAATGTTTCGTCCTTTGAAATTGAAGGAATACTTATTGACAAACCTAGTCATGTTATGCTTAAGTATAGAAACTATGATGGTTTTCCCAACATGAGGTGATCCGCTTGCATAGGAACGACATCGCACAACACTTCATCCACATACTTCCCAATGCTAAATTCAAACTCCACTTTATGATGAACCTTAGTTTCGCCTCTTTCATTCAACCATTATAACTTGTAGGGTTTGGGGTGATTTGGTGTATTTAATCCCAATTTATCAGCTACCGATCCTTTAGCCATGTTCGTACAACTTGTTCTACATAAGCCAACGCATGAAGAAGATGTTTTCCCTGTGTACAATGGCTTTCTTTTTAGTGTGTAGATTTAACGCTCGACGTGCTACTAGTAACTCACCCTTTACAGGGTCATATCCTCGAACTCTACATCCAAATTAGATATATTCCTCCGATTCAATTGCTTTTCATCATTGGATGTCATCTCGTATCCTTCATCAGTCTGTATGATCATTTCCTTTTTATTTGGAAAATCCAAAGTAAAGTATCCCCGACATCATCACTTGAAATAGTGAGTATCATGGTTTTAAAAAAGTGCCTCGGTAGGACCTACAGGTTTGGATCATGAAGTATGATTACAGTAAAAATTTAAAGAAAATTCATAATGAGGCATTGAGAGGATATAAGTGAAGAATTGACCCAAGCCTAAAATCTTCGAATTATAATTTATGGCATATATATTAGTTAGTTTTTGTGAAATTAAAGTTGATGGATATGATCTGGAAAATTGATGTTTGACCAGGTGTCGAGATTTGAGAAATTGGATATTCTACTTTGGTGATAGAGAAGAGTGAGCATCTTGGCTAGTGTGCTTGATCGAATAATTTCACACTCGAACCTTCGAAAGAAGGTGTGTGGGAGTGCTTTGGTGAGATTTTTTATGTGAAGAGTATCGGATCGAAGATCTTAATATTGCGACACTTGATTCAGGGCCGACGTTGTACTATTCTGCGGTTGTGGTAACCTTTCGAGCGACGGAACGTGGTATTGTACTGATGGATGGGATACGTTATGAACTTACGAGATCTTTAGTGTGTTGGGATCCTCTGAACTTTGTGAATGCATGCTCGAGATAGAGACATGTGGACTGTGTGAGTTATTATCCGGTGTGGAACTAGTCTTATACTTAGGATACTCAGTCGAGTTGTGTAGAAAGTGTGGGTGAGAGTTTTTACGTGAGGTGTATCGAGACGACGCTGTTAGTATTGGGATAGCTGGATTAGGGTCCGTGTCGTACCGTGTTAGGGTTATCGTAACCTTTTGAGCGATGGATCGTTGTATTGTAGTGATGGCTGGGGTTCGTTGTCACCTTGCAAGATCTTCAGTGTGCTAGGGTCCTCTGGACTTTTTGAGCGTATGCCCGAGCTAGAGTCGTGTGGATTCTGTGAGTTATGATCTGGTGTGGTACTAGTCTTAGATTATGGATATTCACTTGGGTTGGGTAGAGTTATTTATGTGTCTGTAGTGTGACAAATGTTTGTTTTATGTTACACATTCGAAAATGGAAGAATACGTGGCACGAAGTGCATGCATGTATTGATCTCATTGAGTACGTCTTCATACTCATCCCTTCATAGGCTGCATGGATGGGCAGATTATAGCGAGGAAGAAGATCAAAGAGGTTGAGCAGCAGTATCAGATGTTACAATGGACTGATGGGAGATACGTGCATGAGGTCTCGATAAACTTTATTATATTTTTTGTATTTATTTTGGTTATGAATTTATATGTTTTTCTTTCACTATATGGTTAGAACCATTTTCAATTTGAAATAAAATTATTTATTTTATTTTGTAATTATGTTTGAAGGTTGACACATGTAGTCACCTCTTGGAGGTGATGGTGGACACTCGTAATCCCAAGATTTTTTCAGGATAAGGGTGTTACAAATTGGTATCAGAGCTCTGGTTATCGTTATTTTGTATTTATCGCTTTCATGGGATTTCAAAGAGTTTTGCAAAATGTTTTAATAAAGTAACAAGACCGTAGCACGCATGACTTGAAGTGTCAAGTTAGGTTTCTAAGCATGAAAGGCTAAATGGCTAACCGTGTTTTATGGATAATATCGAGGATGATGGTTGGTTGACTTTTTTCATAGAGCACACAAAGTCTTTCTGGTTATTATGAGGGTCAGAAACTATGATGTATAGAGATTTTGTAAGGGAATTCTTAAATGAGTTACTACTAGAAGGTGGAAAAATGACCAAAAAGAGAATTGTAGGATACTCTTATCACCATTTAAGACTCTGCTATCGTCTACTCTGATGAATCAGAGGCAAGTGGAGATGTCAGCTTATTTCTATTTCTTGAATAACACCACTAGATTCAATAGTATGATAAAATGTAGATGTATGATATCTTCTATAAGGGGGATGAATAAATTTTCGACTTAGAAGGAATTTTCAATTATCAAGATATTGATTAGATAGATTAAATTGATTATTTTGTTCTACAATTTGGTGGGTGAAGGGATTTTCTTGTGAGATGAAACCCAAAGGAATGTCGAGAGCATTGATTTTCTTGGGTTATGTTCAAATAACCTTTTGATATAAAACATGTGTCGTACATTGTGCGTGGAGTGATGGAGTTGGTGTTCATATACTTACACATGGTCAACACATTTGGTAAGGAATGCATCTAGAATTCAGATGAAAGATTGAAATGATCAAGTATGAATCATTGACCGAGATACTCTAGAAGCTCACTTATTAGAGGAAAGACTCATCGAGGAGGGCATCTTAAAGTTTTCAAATGCAAAAAAAAAATAACAAGTCCTCCAACAAGTTTGAAGGAGACATGATCAGATAGAGTGGTTCAGATTTTCAACCATAGTTATTTGAGATGCTATCAATGTGGAAGTGAACATGTTTGAAAATGCTAAGGATAGGCAAAATAGTAGGATACTTATGATGTGACCATTTTGGAGACTTAATTCGAAAGTGTGCTGAATAAGTAAGTAACTCAGCTATATACAAGAAAAAAAAATTGAGTTAAGAGCACACACCAATGTGTAGGGTCATGAAATCGAGGGTATACACCATGAAACACTATCAAGAAATGCGTGAGATTAAGAAGCAAAAGCTCATATGTTTTTCGACACCGGTGTTCTGTATAATTTCCTGAAACCATCGATGGCTAATCAACTACTAATTTTGGCGATCCAACAAGTATGTTCGAAAAACCTGATGTGTTCAAGTTAAAAATCTAAACCAACTTCGTAAGTGCACGGCACCTTTATAGTATAATATAGGTATCATTCCAACAGGGACTACATAACACAAATCAAACCTAAGTAGTCTAAGACGATTAAGCAAATAATAATGATAGTTGGAGAGATATGAGAAATTAAGCTATTAAAACGAGAGTTCAAACAATTAGACAAACTCTATAGGGAACCGATTCACCACTACTAAAAATCATGCTTATTTCGCAACACCTTAAATGCGAACAATCGTAATATGTCTAAAACTCTCTTTCAAGGCGAAGAAGACGTGCATAAATAGGCAAACCCCCTACTTTCGTGGCTGATCGACCAATTTATACCTTACGCTCTGTGATTCATTCTTTTAACCCTCAATTTGAATTGCTCTACTTTCGTGACCCAATTCCAATTGTTCTAAACTTGTCTATCCGAGATTGACATTCACTTCTCAATCCATCTCTCAAAATCTTAATACATACATCTACTTGATCAAGGTACAAATATCGCATGAAGAACACATATAAAGAATTAAAATAGAAAATGGAGCATTGCACTTCTTGTTAATAAAATTTTCGTGGATTCAAAGATCCCTTATGCTAATCCCATCCCCTAAAACAATGAAACTACTCACACATGAAGTCTATAACAAACATCATGTAAGAGATAGAAAATATGAGAGGAAACAAAGAAAGGAGAACAAATAACCGGGTACTCGAGATTTGGGATATGTCTTTGAGTTCCTCTACATTGATCCAAGTGTTGTAGCTCCTCATATAGGAAAGTCTCCACCTAGAAAGAAATAAAATACATTATTAAAATGACTTAGTACTCCACTATCCATACTCTGTTTCCATACTATGGTGCCCATGCTTGGTGCCCATACTTTGATTCCCATACTTAGTTCCCATGTTAGGTTCCCATACGTTGATGCTCATATTTGATTCCCATGCTATACGCCCATACTTTGTTCTCATGCTTGGTGCCCATACTTTGGTGCTCCACTACTCATACTTTGATGTCCATGTTTGGTGCCCATTCTTTGATGTCCATGCTAGGTGTGAGTCATTTTAGACATTATGGAGATATTTATGAGAGTGGTCTTATGTTGGTCAATGGAGTCATTGTGGAAGAAATTGGGGAAAAATGGTTTTGTGTGTCGTTCTCTTCTTCGTCGTTTCTCATCATGTCTTACCCCAATTTTCACTTATTAAATTCTAAAAACATGACAAAAAGAGAAACAAATAAAACTAATACATAATCACACGTCAACGTCGCAATGGTCATCCAAATCAGTCATAATATGTCTTATAATATGTTTACCAAAGTAATGATCAATACTCTAGAGAGTCAAAATTTAAACACTCGAAAAGTTTTCAATGGATAAGGTTACGTGATCATAAAAGAGAAACTACACTAGTCTTCAGTGTTAGTCGTACCACAATCAAGATTTTGAGTTTGGTATATACATATTGTATATAGATACATCAAAGACGAGATTAGGATGCTTATACAAGGAGATAATGTGATTGCTCGGTTATCGACACAATGTGTAAGCATGAATAGAACTAGATTGCTCATAATGTGGAAAATGTGTATATCCTCCTGTTAAAGAATCGGATGACATACCTTATAGTGAAAAGGTATGGATTTATTCGGCTACAAAGTTTTAAGTACCTATTCGCGCAGCCATATATAAATTTGTGTTGAAGAGGGTGGATTAAGTTTGTTGCAGACTACTAGATAGACATCGCATACCATCTAGAAAAAAATATCGTTGTGGGTATGTTGAGCTACAAGAGAGTTGAGATATGTCAATGCAAGATTTCAGTGATTTGATTAGTCAGATAAGTGCTTTGAGACAAGAGACAGTGCAGAGTCGGCCAGAGAGTGCGGAGTTGTAAGCAATAACTCGTGTAGATCTACCAAATAGAATCTTAAGTAACACAACTGTCTGATGATGGGTTATAGAAGGTTCAACATAATCAGTTGGACCCAAGGTATAAGGTGTACTAGATCATAGAAGATGGTCTTATAATGATAAGTGGTAAAGAGTATGTGTGCCAAAGGATGCAACAATTAGATACTAGATTTTGAGCAAAGCTCACCAATCTAATCAGGACATGAAAAGTTGTATTACAATTTTTGTTAACTTTATCGAGGGCTAGAGATGAAGAATGACATCGCTCGATGGGTAGCGAAATGTCTAACATGTCCATTAATCAAATCGAAGCAACAAGTACCAAGTAGGAAATTGCAAAGTCTATCAATTCTCGAAAGAAAATGGGACCATATTACGATGGATTTCGTGGTAGGTCTTCTAACAAAGAAAAGTGGCAAAGATATCATCTGGATGATCGTGGATCGGCTAACTAAATCATATGCAAGTGCTAATAAATTTAACAAGTATACAGCCTGATATACTTCATCTTCCTTCACTTTGAAGATTTTGTAGGACTAACAGCATCTTTTGGAAGACATCAAGCTTCTCCTCAATAGTTTTCCCTTCAACCATTTCGAACTCTTAGATCCTTTGCATCACATTATTTCTATTTTGGCAATCACTGCTCCAATAATAGTTTTTTAGGAGTCTTCATATATCGTAAGTCGTCTTCTTTTGAATAAGCTCATTCAATATTTGATCAATACGTAGGTTCCTCACTTTTTTACACCTTCCTTTTTTGGTTACTAGATCTATATTTGATACTTCCTTGCCTCTAAACTTCCTTTTTATGGCCAAGATAGAAGCCATGCATTTTTTTCGTTCATCCATGATTCCCTTCAACACTGGGGTTCTTGGATCACTGTCTTCTTCTTGAATCCACACTTCTAGATCATCATCTAATGCATCCCTAAGCCCCATTTTTTCTCAACCTATTTTCTATTATTTTCTTTTCAAAGCATAAAATCACCTTTCCCATAAAAAAATTTCTACATCCATAGTTTGCATTTGTACAGCCATAAATTCATGTGAGCTCTTAGCTTTCTTACCTCGGAACACTTTAATGAAATACCTTCTGTCAAGAGTATTCTCCCTAGATCAGAATCAGACTCTAATACTACTTGTTATGAATTGAGTCTCATAGATTACTAACAAGAAACTCTAAAGATACTAAGACTTCGTCAAATTGGAAAATTGAACAATTAAAGAAACCAAAAAGATTTAACAAAATACACACAAGAAAGAAAGATAAAACTGAGGAGTTTCAGGATTCGTATGAGATCAAAGTGCAAACTTTAATGAGTTTGGATCGAACGTTGTTCGTTTGCATCTCTTAGAAATTGTGAATTTATTCCTTAGGTTTGATACAAGAAATACGTAATAAAAATCGAGCTTCATGCAAAGCACTCGCACTCACACCTCTACAATCCGACTGAGAACCCTTTAAAAGACTTTTTTTAGCCCAATAACTCTTAAGAACCTTACTCACAGAAACAACGTTTTACCTTTGTTTCCAAAGTTCTGTCGTTTGAATCCAAAATGTCTAAGCTGTTTGTAAGCACACTCCAATAAAAACAAAGCAAAGATATCAAAGCGCTAATTAAATCAAATTCTCTTCTCCTTCTCCTTTTAATTTTGTATCTATGGTATTAGATGTAAGATCTGGAAATTATGAAATTTATTCATGATTTGTTTTATGTGGTAAAGGTAGAGAGACATAACCATGCATGTCTGATTTGAAATGCATGGTTAGTTCTCATCTATGACATATGTTTAGATTTAAGTGTTGTCAGTAAACATTTATTCCAAAGAGCTACTCATTGCCAATGGCATAAGAGCTCACTAATGTCGTTGAGATTGTTGAGGTTAATGCTTTTGCGTAGGCATATTTGAATCAAAGATGAACTCTGAATCAATGTTCAGATATGAACCTCGACCGACGTTCTTTTGTTAGATGGAGGAAAATGGACTAAAACCCCCTAACAACTCGATAGTAGAACCTGAAACTTATATTTTCTAAAAAAAGATATTACAAATCCTAACTACAACCTGAATAAAAAATCTTAGACTCAGCGAACGATGCCACAACACTTGCTAGTGTTGATAAATCGTTAACACTAAGAATCTCTCCACGATTTCGGTAGCTAAATTTCAAGAATTAGCAAGAAAAAACAATCTATATTGATAAAACTTTCTTAAAATATCACACAATGCTTTCCCTTATTTATAAGAATTTAACAATAATAGAAAATTGAATAAAATAAACCAACTTAATAAAACTCGACAAAAGTGTTCGGTCGAGCACCACATAAATCTTTAATCAAAAATCTGCAAAAACTTAAATACGTTTTGGCGATCAACTCCTATGTTAAGTAGAGTCCTCCCACATTTGGTTGAAATTGTAATGCTCGAATGTACCGGTTCAATCCTTTGAATGCTCTATTTAGAATTCTCTCGGTTCAAGCGATTCTCTATTCGGACTGAGCACATTTAGCTTCTTTAGCTTCTTGCTCCTCTCGATCTCTTTCACTTGGAGGTAAGTGACATAATAAGCCTCCATTGACCATCTTGATGCCCTTGTAGTGCTTTTGCAAGTTTTTCCATATCACCATTTGAGCGAACAAGTTCTGCATTTTTTTAGCTTTTTCTCTTGTGATTGTTCCTGTACGTCATTGTGTCTCGTGCGGAGTCTCGTCCTCATCAAATCTCTTCTTCTGGCTTTCCCCAATGTGCAATTTTATGTAATCCTTCGGAACAACGCTAGAATTTGAGGGTGCAAACCGTTTAATCTGCTTAAGTTGCAGCACGTAAAGAAACCGATTAGCAATGGATTTGTAATGCTTTTATCCGTGTTTGGAACACAAAAGCCAAGTGTGAATTCCTTGTGTGGTCTAAGGATTTTATATATAAATGATTTCTTCTCCGAGTACCTGCATTTTGTATCAGCAAAACATCGTTCTTTTTCAGAACAATGAAAGTATGAGACTTAGCAATGCTTGAAACGAAGGCTGATTTAAGTATGTAACTGCATCAAATATTTCTTCTTCTGCCACTCTCCCACGTACACCGCAACAAACCCCTTTGGTGCTGAAGATCCTCCGTTTAGAATCATCAAACCCATTTTAGTTTTGTGTATGAAAGATTGAATGTGAAAGCTTCTTCTGCAGATGGAGTTTTCCATTTTTTTTTATTTGTCAGAGTGGAGGAATGAATTCTTGGTGGGTATTATATAAAAGAATCATCGACCAATGAAACTGTTGCCCACAAGCGAGGGAGGGAGTTCACATGGTTTTGTCTTCCTGAGATCCTAATAGCTTTTGGACAGCTTCATATGCAACTTCACAAGTTTGCTTTCTCAATGTTTTGTTGAATAGATTATAAGACACCACATTAATTTGCTCTTGTCCGTAACAGTAACAGAGACTTGCAGGATCTGGCATTCATTTAAAATCGGGCCTGAAATCGCTACTTGAAGAGCAAGAGGTCTCTGTCTGTATTTATGTGAAAGAGCAAGATCACATGGTTTCTGTTCTTGCCAAAGAAATTGCAGGACCACGGTTGGAATACGGTGGGTCCTTCAAGTGAATCGTTATGTTATCTGAAGACATATACACATGCCCATGAAGACGATCATACAAGACAGAAGCATGTGAACTCTCCGTCTACTTGTCCTTGTAGGCCAAAGCTTGAATCCGTAGAGGTTCCAACTCTATGCTTCTTGATATCATTATATATACATTGCTCCAAAGCTTATTCCAGAAACAAGACTATCTCTTCACTACAACAAATAGCAATAAAAAAGAAACAAAAAGTTTCCAACTTTCCATCAACCCATCTGCAGAAACAGCTTTTAAGACACAACAATGGCTCTGATGAGAGGTCTACTGGGTGCAAAAAAGATTCTAAAGAGAGGAGCTTCAGCACCAAAGGGGTTTCTTGCGGTATACGTCGGAGAGAGCGAGAAGAAGAGATATGTTGTGCCAGTCTCCTACTTGAATCAGCCTTCCTTTCAAGACTTGCTTCAGAAAGCAGAAGATGAGTTCGGATTCGATCATCCAAATGGCGGATTGACGATCCCTTGTCCTGAAGAAGTTTTTCTGAGTGTAACTTGTGGGCTCCAAGGGAGATGAACCATAGGATTCTGTGTCTCAGAGTAGGTGTAAATAGAGGACATACTTTTTTCTTCTTTTTTCTTCAAAGAGTTGTTACATAGAGATATATTCAATGATAGTCTTTTTTACATATCACGAGTACAACCTTTATGGATTGCAATTGCAATATCTTCTCTTATCAAAGTAATAATTCCCGCTTCAACAAGGAGAGAGAGACCTTTATAATCTCTTTCAGTTGATACACTTTGATCGGATAGTCATGTTTCAATAGCTTATGGATTAGTTTTGTGGTTCCATCTCATGATCTCACAAATGGTGCAAACTTAAAATATAAATGAAGGGTGAGCTGTGAATGGTTGTGATATGGCTTGTTCGATTGGAAAATGTTTCTGGTTTGCTGGTATTTATGTTTCTACGCAGGATAGTTTTTCTGAATGTGATACTGCCTCACACTCTTCTTTATTCATATTATAATGTTCATTACAAACCAAGAGAAACTTGACCTACTAAATATAAATAATTTTAATAGTGTTTGACTTCAAAAAACCTGCTGCCATATTTGTTCATCTGCAACTTGTCTCTTTGCTCTGTTTTACTGACCAATTTTTTCTTCTGTCTCACGTTGCTGGGCTGAAATGTTGAGAATGAATTGCTTCCGTTGGGCCAAATTTCTTGGGCCTGCTTCTGCTTCGACTAGGCCTCAAGAAGACGTGCCACTTTGCTTCATATCTCCAAAGCTTCCTGAACACTCTTCTTCCGATTGTTCCTTAATTGTCTTTTGATTCTTCTTTTCGTCTCCATCGCGTCGACGTCGACCAAGTCCTTCAATCTCCCTCGTGATCAGTTTTGGTTCGATGCCGAGTTTTTCTTTGAGCTCACGAAACCTTTTGTCAGCAATGGCTTGGTGAAGATGTCAGCAAGGTGGTCTTCCCCTGCACATAGCGTAAGTTAATCCTTGTTCCAGCTTGAGCCTCTCACACCACATAATAACGAATTTTAATATGTTTCGTCCTCTTATTGTCTATTGGATTCTTTTCAATAGCAATCGCCGATGTATTATCACTATAAATAGGAACGTTCGATTCCATGTGAAACTCTAATTCTCCAAACAATCTTGATAGTCACGTTGCATGATTTGTTGCTGCACTTAGAGCCGTGTACTCTACCTCGACTGTAGATTGAGCCACGATTGATTGTTTTTTAGTCTCGTAACTGAAAATTACACTGCCAATTGTGAAACATAACCCACTTGTGTGCTTTTCATTTCCTTCTCCCTTCCTGCTAAGTCTGCATCTGCATACCTTCAACTTTGCATTCTTCACTTGCATAAACCTTAAACAAGAGCTCTTGGTTTCATTTATGTATCTGATGCGGTCAATCTCAAGTAATAAAATACCTAGACTAACGTTTCCTCAAGAATCCGGATCATGTAGTACCAGGGTCGAATACTAGGGAATCGATGCAACTATAAAACTAGTAAACTAATGAGTAGGACGCTTAACAAATTAATGATTGAATTTGAAGTAATGACTAACTAATCTAAACGGATATAAATTCAATAAATTAAACACTACAGGTTTCGAGAGATGCACGATAATGCAATGAAGTGCTAACAAAGATCATGGTTATAGATATCATCATGTATTCGGAGAATTCAAGCTCTTTCCTAGGGCATGACTCTTCTGATACCTAATTCCACTATCTAGCATGCGTACTACTAACCGGTATCCTAATTCCTGAGTTCAATCGACCGACCGGTCAAGGTTCTAAATCGATTAAGACCCTAAATCATGGCTATGTTCCAAAGTCTAATTCATCTTCCAATGCAATCAGATTTTAATAATCATTCATTCAAGCGGCCAACAAGAACGAAAGCATTAAGAACAACCAATCAATTCGTAAACGATCAAATATCATAACCAAGCATTAAGCATAAGACTTCATTACATATCGGCAAAACTCTAACCCGTAGCTACTAAACTACTCGGACATGGTTCCGAAAATAAAACACGAAAGAAAACTATTGAAAACATAGATACAGAATGAGATTCCTCCCTATCCTAATACCGTAGTCTTCAACAGGTCTTCCGCGTTCCGAGTTCGTCCCCCCGTCTCCAGCCTTCCGGCATGTTGTTTTCTTTTGCTCTCTCTGTGCGTGTGTTGTGTGTTGTGTGTTCTGTCGGAAAATTAACTACTTCCGTTTTGCCCCTTTCGTCCTCTTTCCTCTTCTTCCTCTTTGCCTTTTCTTTGGCTTGCTTCCTTTTCTCCTTCATTCCCTATTCTCACCAGCCACCCGTTTCCATTTTACTCCAGCAATCTTGTTTCCATTTTGCTTGTTGCGGTTGAAGGTTTACTTTTTTGTTGCAGGTAGCTGGTGTTTCCATTTTGCTTGCTCACCATGCTGCCTTTTCTTGTGCAGTTGTACTCTTCCAATTGTTGTTCCAGCAGCCTAAGATTTCCATTTCATTCCATCCATGTTTCCATTTTGTTAGAGGCGGCTATTGTTTCCTTTTTGTTCTAGCGGCTATTTCCTTTTTTTTGTAGGCAGCGACCATTGTTTTCTTTTTCTATGGGCAGCGGCCATTTTCATTCTTCTTTCAGCCATGTTTCCATTTTGTGTAGACCGTGCGTTTCCATTTTTTTGAAGGCCAGCGGCTAGTGTTTCCATTTTGCTCCAGCGGCTATTGTTTCCATTTTGTGTAAATGTTAGTTGATTCCTATTTTGTGTTCCAGTCGTGTAACTTCCATTTCTCTTCTCTAGTTTAGGATTCTTGGATGATAACCGTGCATAGCTGAGAGGAGAATGGTTTTGCTTAGTTTTATGGAATTTTCTGGCGTAAGTGTCCGATATATTCATTTCCTGCAAATACACGAGAAAACGCTAGAAGAGGAATAAATGATGCTTAATGGTCGAGAAAGTCTAAATGAATGATGAAACTAACTATGAAAATGGAGAAAAATACTATAAAAAATAGACGTTATCAGTATCTAAGCACGTGTTTTGCATTTTGTAAACTATTTACTGTCGGATTTGCTTTTCTCCTTGACAGGTAGGAGGTCGCAAATGCAAGGTCTAGACGTGTAGCAGCAAGGTAGAGGATCCCTCCAACAATACTTTTGTAGCTTGTTTGATCGGTAAGTCATTCTCTTTCTTATTTTGTTTTGCAGTAGGTAGTAAGGGGGTACTTACTGCCTTAGACTCCAGCATCCCATACTTCGTGAGAAGTATGGTTGCATATTTCTCTTGACTGAGAAATATCCCAACTCTGAGGTAATTAACATCAAAACCCAGAAAAAAACTTAAGTAACACTAAATCACTCATCTCAAATGTGGAGCTTATCTTCACTTTAAAATCCTCAATCAATTTCAAACTACTTCTAGATAAAATGATATCATCAACATATAAACATACCACCAAAATGGCATTCCTTGTCACCTTTATTTACATGGCTGCATCACAGTGGCTCCTTGATCATCTTGTTTTCGTACACGATTATCGCATGACGGAGCAAACGGGACAAGAAACGCGCAAGGAATGCAATACGACATTAGGAGACATTTGGGGTGGTTTCCTTAGCCCGCTCGGGCTTACCATCCAGCAAATGTTACCTGCCTCGGACTCACCTTAAGCATGCACGGATCAAGAACTAATGCGGAGCCCACGCGGGGTGTTCTCCTTAGCCCGCGTGGGGTGATTGTCCAGCACAAGTTGCCCGACTCTTGCTCATCCTTAGCACGTGCGGGTCATGGGAGATTTGGGTAGCCCGTGCGGATTCGCTACCGAGCCCATTGATCATCTCGTTTTTATACGTATTTCTCGCATGATTTAAGAGATGTTTATGATATAGATATGATGATTACGTATGCTTTTGTATCCGTTTTACTCGTTTTCGTGTTTTCGTGTCCTTACAGGTTGTAATGCAAATTTGGTTCATTTTGGAGCTAAAAGACGTACACGAGACAAAGTACTAACATCGAGGATTATCACGGAACAAACGGGACGAGAATCAACGAGGAATAACACAGCCCACATGGGGCATTCACCTAGCCCACGCGGGGCTTGACCCCCAGCAACTTCAGCACGAGCCACGCACGGGTCCTCAAGACAAGATCAGCCCGTGCGGGGCACTCCCTAGCCCGTGCGGGGCCTTTGGTTTGGCATTTGGTCCAGCATAATGAGCACGGGTCAGGCAAGCCATCAGCACGCACGGGCTTCACGATGAGCATCAGCCTCCGCGGGGCAGTCATTAGCCCGCACGGGGAGGCCTTATTTCCATCGTTAACAGCATGTCGCGCCCACACGAGGCACACACTCAGCCCGCGCGGGTCGCGTCTGTCACATGCAAAAACCAGATAAGTAAATTTGTCTAAACACAAAAAAGAACTCGTTGGTTACATATAAAAAAGGAAAACGACGTTAGGGAAGAGGAATAAGAGATATTTTTCTGGAGAAATGAATGAAAACGTTGCCCAACTTAATCAAGAATGAAAAACACACGAAAGAGGTAAAACGGTGGCTGCTGCGACAAAAGGAAAAGAAGTGAACAGCCAAAAGGAAAAACCAGGAGAAAAGGAAAGAAAAGAATAAGGAAAAGGAAGAAGAGGAGCTAGGGGTCGAAGGGGATTCAGTTAGAGAGTTAGTTTTGAGAATTTATAGAAGAGTGAGAGTACAGAGAGAATCGGAGAAGAAGGAGACTCTTGCGAAGGAGACATTTAAGGGGCATTGGAGATCAATTCAAGACTTCGGTTTCGTTTGGTTTTATATTCTTTAGACTTTCTACTTCGATTATGTTGTTTGCTTTTGAACGCATGAGCGAGTAGTTGTTTTGTTCTAGGAGAAGGGATTAGTCCATGGTTATCCCGGAACCACCTTGATTTATCTTCGAATGCAATTTTCCGTTTTCGTTTATCTATTCTTTTTCTGAGAGCTTGAATGACTTGTGTTTACGAATTTCAAGTAGATGCATGTGTTAGGGATTAGAAGAAGGACCAAAAGGAGAATTATAGTCCTAGAAGATCAAGTTTAGAACAAAAGGTTAGACCACGAAAGTAGGGTAGCAGCGGTTGAGGGTGAAACGGATGAATCATAGAACTTATGGGTTTAGTTCAAGGTGTCAGTCATGATAGTAGGGGATAACTTGACTAGATCACGTGTCTATGCCTTGAGAGAGGGTAGATATCATAATAGGATCGTCTGCCTTAGATGACTTAATTGGGATTGCATGATTAGATAGGTTGATTGTTTGTTTCGGTAGTCTTGTGGTGAAACCGGATTCCTAAAACGTTTGTCTCATTGTTAAGAACTCGTAGTTTACTTGTTTTTAGTATTTCAATCTTAAAATCCAATATTCGTTTGTTTGCAAGTTTGATTCATAGTTTGAATTAAGTTTGTGTTGTGTAGTCCCTATGAAATCGACACCTAAAGTACTACACACGTGTCGTGCATTTGTGGGTAGTTTAGGTTATTTGTTTAACTTTGAATACGCATCAAGTTTTTGGCGCCGTTGCCGGTGACTATTGTCAACACGTCTGAGATTCGAGCCTAGAGTCATTCTTGTTTTTTTTCTTTTTTGTTTCCTTTTCTTTCGTTCTTTCTACCTAAATCGTTTTTATTTGTCCTTCGCAGAGCCGTGAGATCAACGAGAGATGGATAATAAAAACGGCCATGGATATATGCAGCAACAACAACTCGCACCGCGAGAACCACAGGCTCCTCCACCACATCGTCTCAGAGATTACGTGATGCCAAATATGAACAATATGCAAACAGCCATACGGATGTTTGCTGTTGCTAGAGAATAGTTTGAAATTAAGCCGGTGATGATCAACATGCTTTATAAAGAAGCAATTCATGGGTGGAAATCACGAGGATCCCCATCAGCATCTCAGAGACTTCCTAGAGCTTTCTAGTACATTCAAGATACACGGAGTCTCAGAGGACGCGATCTTACTGCGTCTCTTCCCCTTTTCAATTGGGGCACGAGCGAAAACATGGATGCAATCGCTTTCCGCTGGTTCAATCATGACTTGGTAACCAGCTCTGCACATTGTTCCTCTCACGATTTTTTCCTCCGAGCAAGACGATTTAGATGAGGGGGAAATCACAACGTTTAGATGTAGAGATGGAGAAACGCTGTTCGAAACGTGGGGCAAATTTAAGGATCTTCTACAGATGTGTCCACACCATGGTCTCGAACAATGGTACGTTATCCAAACCTTTTACAACGGAATTTCAAATGGACACCGAACGACATTGGATAACACTACTAGAGGATCGTTTATGGATCTGAGTGTGGAGGAGGCATACGAGCTGATCGATAACCTCGTCATGGACCACACCATGTGGTCAACACTGAGACGTATGCCTAACAGAACTCGAGGTTTATATGAGCCGACTCAGAGCAGAGCGATGGGCAACACAACAAACGCCATGTACTGCGTGAATTGCGGAGATACAGAACACGCGGCTTATCAATGCACGTTGCAAGAGAACGTGAAACATATGAATTACACCCAGCAGCAAGGAAACACGCACTTTGAGAATACCTACAACCCGAATTGGAGGAATTTCCCGAACTTGTCATACCGAACGACTCAACCAATGAAGTAATCGGGATTTCAGCAACCACAACAGCCGTACCAGCAAAATAATCAGAAATTTAAGAATGCTCAACAAGTTCCGCAAGCTCCTCAACCACCTCAAGTCCCCTTGTCAAACCTTGAGGCGGTAATGCTCGAATTTATCAAGGAGCAAAGGCAGCAATAATCGACTCAAGCCAAATTTAAGAACTCGTAGTTTATTTTTTTTAATATTTCTATCTTAAAACCCAATATTCGTTTGTTTACAAGTTTGATTCATAGTTTGAATTTAGTTTGTGTTGCGTAGTCCCTGTGGGATCGACACCTAAAGTACTACACACGTGTCGTGCACTTGCGGGTAGTTAGGTTATTTGTTTAACTTTGAATACGCATCACCCACGCGGGTCGTGTCCGCAACAACCTTCCTTGAAGTTCTCCAACGGAGAGAAAGATTAAAAAAGGACCCCCAATTGAGTTAAGATGGAAGAAAACACAGAGGGGACCCCTAGCAGGGTAGATAGGAGCCTATCCATCATTGGAGAGAGCCCTCTTGACGGGAGACAAGCAAGAAAACGGAAGATCAAATCGAGACGACGCCTCGTTTTATTTCTATGCTCCTTAGATATTCTATTTCATTTATGTTTTTTTATTCTGAACTCTTGACTGAGTAGTTGTCTTGTTCTAGGAGAAGGGATTAGTCCAATGCTATCTCGGAACCCTCTTTGATTTATTTATGAATGCATTTCTCATTTTGCTAATCTATTCTTTGTCTGAGCGTTGAATGTCTTGCATTTGCGAAGGCCACGTAGATGCATGTGTTAGGAATTTGGAGAAGGACCAAAAGGAGAATTCTAGTCCTAGAAGATAAAGCTTAGAACAATCGAGACTAGGTCACGAAAGTAGAGTAGTAATGGTTGCGGGATAATCGGATGAATCATAGATCGTATGGGTTTAGTTGGGGTGTCAGACACGAAAGTGGGGGATAACTCAATTGAATCATGTTCCTATACCTTGAGAGAGGGTAGGAATTACATTAGGATTGTCCACCTTAGATATCTTGATAGAGAATGCATGATTAGATAGATCGATAGCCGGTTTCGGAAGCTATGCGGTGAAACCGTATCCTATAATGTTTGTCTCATTTGTTAAGAACTCCTAGGTTTACTACATTTCATTATTTTCATCTCACAACCATTATTCCATCGTAGCAATTTGATTCTAGTTAGATCTTAGTCGGTGTTGTGTAGTCCCTGTGGGATCGACACCTAAAATACTACATATGTGACATGCACTTGCGGATAGTTTAGGTTAACTTGTTTAACTTGACACGCATCAAGTTTTTGGTGCCGTTGCCGGGGACTATTTGTCAACATGCCTTAGATTCAGATATAAAGTCATTCTTGTGTTTTGTTTTCTTTTCTTTTTATTCTTTCTACTAATTCCTTTTGATTTTCCTTTGTAGGTGTATGACCGATATCAAGAAAATTCGAGTTTGCATCGAATTGACCCCGAGATCGAGAGAACGATTAGACAGCGGAAAAAGGGCAAGGAAGAAGAATGAGTAGACCCGACCGATCCACGAGCAATGGACAATCAAAACGACATATTGGACGGTCACAGACAGCCGCAATTACCCGTCGGTAATGTGGCACAATTACAGCAACCACAGGCTCCTCCACCACATCGACTTCGTGATTACATGGTGCCGAATATGAGTAACATCCAAACCGCAATAAGGACGCTCGCTGTTGCAAGAGAGCAATTTGAAATTAAGCATGTGATCAACATGTTATATCAAAAGCAATTCATGGGCAGAAATCACGAAGACCCTCATCAGCACCTTAGAGACTTCCTAGAGCTTTCAAACACATTCAAGATCATGGAGCCTCGGAGGATGAGATTTGTTGTGTCTCTTCCCTTTCTCAATTTGGGGACGAGCAAAGACTTGGCTAAAATCTCTTTACGCTGGTTTGATCACTACTTGGGACTAGTTTTGTACATCATTCCTCTCACAGTTCTTTCCTCTAAGCAAGACAATTCAAATAAGGGGAGAAATCACGATGTTTAGATGCCTAGAAGGGGAGACATTATTTGAAGCGTGGGGAAGATTCAAAGATCTTTGGCATATGTGCCCCATCACGGTCTAGAGCAATGGTACGTGATCCAATTCTTCTATAATGGGATCGCGGATGAGCATAGGACGACATTGGATAAGGCTGCTAGAGGATCATTCATGGACCTAAGCGTAGAGGAGGCATACAAGCTGATCGATAATCTTGCTATGAACCACATCATGTGGTCCATACCGAGGAGTATGACGAACAAGACAAGAGGTCTTTACGAGGTGAATCAAAGTAGAGGGATGGGCGATGCATCGAATGCCATCTGTTGTGCGAATTGTGGAGATACGGAGCATGTGGCTTACCAATGCACGATGCAAGAAGGCATGGAAAAAATGAATTACGCCCAGCAGCAAGGGAACACATAAATCGGGAACACCTACAACCCGAATTGGAGGAACCACCCAAATTTCTCGTATTGAAATTGGTGAAGTATTCGGAATTTCAGCAAAAGCAGCAACTGCAGCTATTCTTGACCGCTCAGCAAGCGCCTCGATCTCCTTTGTCAAGCCTTGAGGCGGTAATGCTTGAATTCATCAAGGAGTAAAGGAAACATCAAGACAACATCAAGGAGCAACAATCACTTCAAGATAAAATTCAACGCAAAAATGGGGGCTGCGATCAATGAACTCAAAACTCAAATGGAATGCTTGAGCAAGCATGTGAAGATCCTTGAAAATTACATTGCACAACAAGTTGCCTCATCCTCTCGGAATCCCGGAGAATTTCCCGGAAAAACCGATCTAAACCCGAGATAGTACGTAAATGTCATCACTTTGTGCAGCGAGGATACGATTGAGAACCCGCCCTCTAAAGTGCAAAAGAACGTTGCTGGAAATTCGGCGGACAAAGGAAGGGGTAGAATCGCGATCATGGAAGGGTTTAAGCCAGATTTGGAAAATTTGTATGTTGCTCCACCGACGTATGTACCTCCTACACCATTTCGTGGAAGGTTGGTAAGCAGCAAGAATCAAGAGAGAGTGAAACCGTTCGTGGAAGCCTTCCAAAAGATGCCTAGTCGCGTAAATTTCCTCAAGGAGGTTCTTTCCAAGGAGAAGCGTATCAAATAGACTGAGATAGTAGTACTCACCGAGGAATGCAGCGCCATTTTTCAAAACAAGCTATCCCCAAAGTTGAAGGACCCCGGAAGCTTCTCCATTCCATGCACCATATGAAACATCGACATCGACAAAGCTTTGTGCAATTTGGGAGCAAGTGTGACCCTAATGCCACAATTGGTCTACAAACGGATGAACTTCAGAGATCTCAAACCTACAAAGATGTCTCTAAAACTCGTGGACCGTTCGGAAAGACATCCAGTGGGAATTGTTAAAAATATTTCCACCAAGGTAGGTAGCATTTTTATTCATGTCGATTTTGTTGTACTCAATATTGAAGAAGATGTTAGTGTACCTATTATTCTCGGTAGACCTTTCTTAGCTATATAGGTGCCAAGATAGATGTACAACAAGGTAAGCTCTCCTTACGTGTCAGAAATGAGAAGATAGAGTTCAACTTGTCCAGCTCCATGAACGACCCTTCCTTCAAGGAGTCATGCTTTAGAGTTGACTTGTTGAACGACTTGGGGAATGACATGCTTGATCGAGTAAGTATTTCCTATCCTCTCGAGAGATGTTTGAAGAAGGTTTGTAGGTACGTAAGACTCACGGATGAGGAAGCCGAGCTTTACACAAAATTCATGAGTGTCACTGAGGCACTGCAAGACGCCCCACATGAGAAGACGCCACCGGAAATGCTCACATATTTTGTAGTAAAGAAGGCGTCTAGGCTTCAGCTCGAACATCTTCCTTCTTCTCTTCGGCATGAGATGCGAAAGCCCCCATTCGTCTTATGAAGCATAGAGAGTGAGCTCTTCATTGTGTATGCACAGGATGCTTCAGGAGGACAGCCAGAAACCCTATATCAAAGATCAAAGAAGGTTGCACCCGAATTTGAACGAGGTAATGGAAAAAGAGATCATTAAATTTTTTTGATGCAGATATCGTTTATCCTACCTCGGGCAGCGAATGGGTGAACCCCATGCATGGCATGCTAAAGAACGGAGCAATGACAACGCGTAATGTGAATAAGGAACGTGCTAAGGGATGGCACAACACAAAGGTCCTACCTCATGACTTTCAGCCAGGTGATTTGGTTCTACTTTTTTCAGGTACAAGAGGTATTCAAGCATGGAGCAGTAGAACTATAGAGCGAGACGAGTGGAACACTCAAAGCAAATGGGCAGCATCTAAACCTATATCAAGCCGCTCAACCGATCGAAAGCGGAAACTCCATCTCCCTATTCTATCCACCCATCGCGAACACATGGAGACGTCAAGCTTAACGATGTTAAGCAAGTGCTTTCTGGGAGGCAACCCAGCATTTTGTTTTCTTTTGTTTCATATTTTCAGACTTGATTTATTTAGAAAACAAAAAGACCTAAAACCGTGACTTCACCTTCCTTATCCTCCATTGAAGCTCCACGTCGAGGACGTCGTTCAATTCAAGTCTGGGGGCAGTAGCTCACGTTTGTTAGATGATTTCATTTCATTTTCTTTTGTTATCTCTTTGATTTCGTAATTTCTCGGTTAGTTTTAGTTTGTTTTTGTTTTCATGAGTCAGAGTCCTCCCAGGCACTTGTCCGATGCCACATTTTGAGATGAAACCTTGAACCTAGGATGCTTAAGAATTTAGCCTTTTCCATGATATCTTGCATGTTAGAACTTATTAGTTGGTTGAATAGCAAGTAGGTCGCAAGTCTTTTGGAATCCTAGTGTTACTTGTGGGAAGTTTAGACGATGTTGCTAGGTTAGTTTCTTGTTCATTCTCTCTATCCAAATGATTATATTTCATGTAGATGATGCTTTACTTCTTTTTCACGAGGATAATTTGATTGTATGAATTGAGCTTGTTTTGCAGAATAAGAGTGCACATTAACACTCCGTTATCGATAGAAATAATGTCTAAAATTATGATCTAAAATCGATATGAGTTCATCAACCATGATTCTTTTTCGATGGTTTGGGTCTAAGTGGTGGGTTGGCGATCATAATTCTACGTCCTAAGAGCAAGGCGCATAAAAACGCCATCTACTCCGATGCACTCTTGAACGAGATGCAAGAGTATACCATCATCGGTAGCTTGGTTATAAGTAGAGGTTGAATCCCTTTCAAATCTGACATCCTAGAAGCCTAGTGTGTTTGCATATCAATAAAGAAGAAGAAAGAAAAAAAAGAAGAAAAAATGGAATAAAAGAATAAAGAAGCTCGTAAATAAAACAAGTATCCTTTTTTATTCTATGTTTAGCATTTGTTTGAAGTCTTGTTTGGTGGAGAGAGTTGTGGTTTCTCACTTAGCTTGTCTTTGCTTTGCTTTCTTATAGGTAGCCATGGTGAACCTAGGATGAAGACTGAAAGTTATTAAGCCGAATTTGCTCTTAACTTGCTTGTTGATCGGTTAGGTTCACTTTAGCGGTATTTCTAGGGGAAAGGGGAATTCTCGATTTTTATATTCCCCACGTGTTCCACGTTTACGTTTGCTTAGGGACAAGCAAACATTCAAGTTTGGGGGATTTTGATCATCTCGTTTTCGTACACGATTCTTGCATGGTTTTAGAGATGTTTATGACGATAGATGCAATGTTTACGTGCGATTCTGTATTTGTTTTACTTGTTTTCGTGTTTTCATGTTCTTATAGGTTTTAATGTGTAATTGGTTCATTTATGAGCTAAAGAATATACACGGGACAAAATACGACCATCAAAGATCATAACGGAGCAAACGAGACGACAAACGGGCAAGGAATGCGATACGACATGAGGAGACAAGGCCCCCGCTCGGGGTGGTTTCCTTAGCCCGCTCGGGCTGACTATCCAGACAATTTTTCCCACCTCGGACTCACTTTCAGCACGCACGGATCAAGAACTAGTCAGGAGCTCGTGTGGGGTGTTCTCCTTAGCCCATACAGGGTGATCGTCCAGCAGAAGTTGCCTGACTCGTGCTCATCCTTAGCACCTGCGGGTCATTGAAGAGTTGGAGAGCGCCCGTGGATTGGCTACCGAGCTCGTGCGGGTCATGGAAGAGTTGGGGAGCCCGCGTGGATTGTCTATTGAGCTCGCGCGGGTCATGTCCGCAACAACCTTCTTTGAAGTTCTCCAATGAAGGGAAAGTTTAAAAATGGACCCCAAATTGAGTTAGGACAGAAGAAAACATAGAGGGGAACCCTAGGAGGATAGATAGGAGCCTATCCATCATTGGAAGGAGCCCTCTTGACGGGAGACAAGCAAGTTTAAAAATACCTCATTTGATCTTTATGCTCCTTAGACATTCTATTTCATTTATGTTATTTGATTATGAACTCTTGACTAAGTAGTTGTCTTGTTCTAGGAGAAGGGATTAGCCCATGGCATCTTGGAACCCTCTTTGATTTATTTATGAATGCCCCATTTTGCTAATCTATTCTTTATCTGAGCGTTGAATGTCTTGTATTTATGAAGGCCACATAGATGCATGTGTTAGGGATTAGGAGAAGGACCGAAAGGAGAATTCTATTTAGTAGTGTTTGACTTCAAAAGACCTGCTGCCCTGTTTATTCCTCTGCAACTTGTCTCGTTGCTCTGTTTTACTGACCAATTTTTGCTTCTTTGTCTGCATGGGCTTTCGAACTGGGCTTCACGTTGCTGAGCTGAAATGTTGAGAATGAATTGCTTCTGTTGGGCCGAATTTCTTCGGCCTGCTTCTGCTTCGACTGGGCCTTAAGAAGACGCGGTCCACTTTGCTTCATTTCTCCTGAGCTTCCTAAACACTCTTCTCCAGATTAGTCCTTATTCGTCTTTCGATTCTTCTTTTCGTCTCCATCGCATCGACGTTGATCATGTCCTTCAGATAGTTCAGCTAACGAACCTTCATCTCTGATTGAACCCTAGACTGTCTAAATTCTATCAAGATCCTTGTTTTGTCGTATATCTCACGAAATTGAAATACCCTTAAACTTTGGTTTTCATTTTAAGGCGAAGTATGTGCGAGATGAAAAATGTCTTTGGATGAAGATCTGGACGTTTCTTCTAAGAGATTGCAATCAAAAGGAAGTGAAATGTGTTAAATATCATTTTCTGGATGAAGTAAGGAGAAAAATCTAAGACAATATAAAAATGGAGATGGAACAGTATTCAACATCCTTGGAGAAAATAGATTCGAAATGATTTTGAGCAGTGGACCAGAAGATTTACGTTTGTACCTTAAACATATGTCTTATTCGATCAATGAGTACAAGAACATTAACTTGTCAGGATCTGAGATCTTTCAACTCATGAAAATATGAGGAAAAAAAGTGTTTATATCGGCAAAAAAAATTTGTATTTCCTATGTGAAGCATCCTTGCTTTTCTCAAGGGAAAAACAAATGAAGAATGTACAACATCAGTAGTATAAAAATAAGAATTTACTTAAGTGAAATGCTTGTATATCATGAAGTGTTATATAGACACGTGAGATTGACGAATGTTTCTTCACTCCAAGGTCTTAATGTGATATTTTCTATCTTAATTTTTGGTTAAGTCTCATGTTCAATAGATCAAATTTGAACAAGTCACAAAAATAAAAATTGGAAAATTTCATGGAGAATATCAAGTAGACTATAAATATAGAGAATATCTTACAACAAACATGTCAACCAAACCTATATAAAAGGGATGCTACCATGTACGAAAATCATATTCTCCACAAAAAAACATATTGAACAAAAATAGAAAAGAGAGAAGCGATAGTTTAAATCTAGAAACTTGTGTGTTTCAAAGAAATTGAGTGAGTATTTTTACACAAGTCATATACATTTTGTTTAAGGACTTGTGGGAGAGTGGTTCGTGAAAGCATTTTGTAATCTAGAACTAGGTGGTCACACACGGGGTGTGGGATTTTTGGATTTAGAATTCAATTTCAAGATAGATAGAGTCTTAAAGGGAGTATGAGTCTGTAATCCATGTGTACTCAGGGAACCATTCGAATTAAATAAGAAGTCTTTTGGAGTTATGAGAACTCAAATAAAACACCATGGTCATCTACTCTCTAGTTTTTTTCAATTGATATGAGAGCTAAAAATGGATCAAAGAAGTTAATCTTACATATATGTTCAAGATCCAACAAGAAAAGAGATGGAAGGTTCACGAGATTTATACTCGTATTGCAAACCTGTTATGCTTAACTCCTCCAATTATGGATATTGGAAAATTAAGATTAGAGTCCTTCGTTGCATAGATGAAGATGCATGGGGAGTCATGAAATATGGGTGGAATGTCCCAATGGTGATCAATGACAAATGATATGAAAAGAAGAAACCACTTGATCAATGGACGTCAGTCGAGAAAAATCGTCAATGTATAATGCAAAGGGATTAGCTGCAATTTTCGCCTATGTTGGCATGGACAAATTCAACCAAATACAAGGGTGAGAATCTGAAAACGATGCTTGGAACATGCTTGAAACAATTCATGAAAGGGACTCCAAGCGTGAAGAGAAAAAGGATGGATATTCTCGAATATCAAACTGAAAAAAAAAAGTGAAATGGGAGAAAATGAAAATGTGAAGAAGTTTAGCGGAAGAATGAATGCTTTGGTCAACAAAACACATGTTCTTGGTAAACTTTATGAAGACAAAAAGCTTGTCAAGAAGCTCTTTCGATGTTTCCCTAAGTCGTTCTCGACAAAAAAAAAACAGCTATGAATATGTCACTCAACATAGACATAACCGGCTTAAGGAGATTGTAGAAAACATTTTAGCCTATGAAATGGAGTTACAGATGGAACAAGGTTCAACAAGCAAATAATATTCTCAAGGAATAGCACTAACCATTCGTAAAAAACACGACGAAAATCAATGGAATTACTGAAGAGATATCTTTGTTAGCAAAGAAATTTAACAAAATTCTAAAAAGAGTATGAGAAGGATGAGGTATACCCTGAAAAGAATAGAAAAAAAATACAATGTCATGAATGTAAAGGGTATGGACACATGAAATACGAGTACCTCAAGTGTTCAAAAGAGAGAATCTACTTTGAAAATCTTGAATTCAACAAAATAATTCAATTGTCAAGGTTATGAACTACAAAAAATATTACATTTCACAGAAAAACTCAAGCGCATCATATTTGATAGACTTAAAAGAAGAAAGCTAGGATGAAGAAATTACAAGATATGTAACCTTTTTTGGAGTTATTAACTCTAATCACGAAGATGATGAAGATAGTGATGGTTAGTTAACTACGGGAAAATAGTATGAAAAGTGTGTTAAAATTAGGGGTGTAAAATGAGTTATCATCTCGCGAGTCAGCTCTAGTTCGGATCATATTTGGGAGCCTGACCTAAAATTTTTTTGGGAATAACTTAAGGAAAAAGAAGACAAAGTCAAAATTATCTCAAGCCAACTAGAAGAAACAAAGAAATATTTGAAAGTATTATCAAATGGAACGGAAAATTTGAATTATCTTCTTACAATAGGAAATAAGGACTCAAATCATTTTGGTCTTTGCTATGAAATCGGAAGCTCAAGTACTCAAAGAAAATTTATCAAAGGTAGAATATTAATGATGAGAGTACAATGTAAAACTCACAAAGTACACCTTTGAGTGCGATAGATTTGAGAAATATCTATCAACAAAGGAGCAAATATGTTTTACCACTGCAGAAAGAAATGTCATATTCAAATCAATTGCTTTGAATGTAAAAGACAACCAAATCGAAGGAACTACCACTCGTGGATGCCACGAATGACAAATAACAATTGAAAAAAAAAGAGTTTGGAATGAACGTCGATCGCAACACTTTCAAGGTAAGTATTATTCTTGGTCAACACCTAACGTTAGACAAGTGTTGGTGAAAAAGGTTGATAGATATATATCATGGAAAATACTACAATTAAACAAATCTGGGTGAAAAAAAGTTTGATCGTGATTGCAATGTTGTTTTTACTTCTATCCAAAATAATCAAGACTCAGTGTGGTACTTTGATAGTGGTTTTTCAAGACACATGAGAAGAAATGTTAACCTAATATCTAACTATAAGGAAAGTGCCAAAGGTGGATGCGTGACATTGGACAACAGACACAAAAGAAAAATACAAGGAAAATGTGACCTTAAAGCTATTGGGCAATTGGAATTAACTAATGTGTACTTCGTATAGGGACTTCAAGCTAATCGTATGACCATAATCAACTTTGTGATCAAGGATTACGTGTTACCTTTTCACATGAAAAGTGTACAGTTACAAATGAAAATGGAAAGTGTAGTCTTGTAAGAAAAATGGCTTCTAATAAATGTTACACTTGGACAGAAGATGCAAAAATGCTATAGAGTAACATAAAATCATATACAAAGGTTGATATATGTAGATTAACACACACTTCATAAAATTTTTAACTCATATAATGTGCAAGGTATACCCGAGAGGTCTCATGCAAAGCCTATATGGTGTATCAACAATGTCAACTAACGAAGATGGTCAAATTACAAGAAACAAATCATGGCTTGTAGCTCAAGGTTATAAGTAGAAAGAATAGACTCTGATGAAATCTTTACACCTGTTGCGAGGCTAGAATCTATACCATTAGTACTTGTAATTTCTTTTGTTCTTGATTTTAGGTTATATCAAATGGATGTAAAGAATGTATTTCTGAACGGAAAATTTAAAAGGAAGTATACTTTGAACAACCTCACAGATTTGAAGATCATAAACATTCAGATCATGTGTATCGACTTATGAAGGCATTGTATTGATTCAAACAAGTGACGAGGGTATAGTATGATAGGCTAGCCATGTTTCTCATCCAAAAGGAATACAAACAAGAGGTAATTGATCGAACTTTATGTATTCATAAATTAGATAACCATGTACTCTTTGTCCAAATTTTATGTTGATGACATTGTCTTCGGTTCAACATCCCAAAAGAAAGTTGATTGGTTTGTACAAACAATAAAAATTGAGTATGAGATGAGCTTGTTTGGGGAACTGAAATGCTTTCTTGGTTATCGGGTGAAACAGTTGGATTAAAGGATGTTTATATCACAAAACAAGAATGCTCATGACTTAGTGAAGAAGTTTGAGATGGACACAAGCAAGATTGTTCATACGTCTATGTCTTCTATGACCAAATTGACAAAAGACTCTGATGGAGAGGATGTAGAACAAAAGGTTTAACGAAGCATGATAGGAAGTCTATTTTCCTTAACAACAAGTAGACCTGATTTAACAGCAAGTGTAGGAATTTTTTCACAATATCAAGCCAAAATAAAAAGATCTCATCTTCAAGTCGTAAAACGAATAATCAAATATGTGAAGGGAACTATTGACTTTGGTATTTACTACACTAAAGACGCTAATCATGAATTAGTTGGCTACTGTGATGCAGATTTAGGTCGAAATGTTGATGATCACCAAAGCACTTTAGGAAGATGTTTCTTTCTAGGAAATAATATTATTTCATTACACATTAAGAAACAAAACTCGACATCCTTATCTACTGTAGAAGTGGAGTATATTGCACTCGGGAGTTGCAGCACACGACTCATTTGGTTGAACCAAATGTTGTCAGACTAGGGTATGGACCCTCATTTTTTCGTTGCTCATTGTGATAATAAAATTTCCGTAAACATTTCAAAAAATTCAGTAAAACATTCTAAAACCAAGCATATTGAGATTATGCATAATTTTTTGGAGATCTTGTTGAGAAAAAACAATTACAAATCAAACATTTGCCTATGAAACGAAAATTGGATGACATTTTTATCAAACCACTAGATATGAATCGCTATGTGAATATGCATAAATCTCTTGGTGTTTGCGAAATTTGATTTAGAAAAAAAAAGAGGAGTGAAAGATATACTTGACTGTTTGCGAACTATGTTTGTTGAAGTATGCTTACGATGATATCGAGGTGCATCTGGAATAAAATGTTTTTAAGTGCACAGACTAGAACAGTCCTACATCCGCTATGAATGAAGTACTTCAAATGGACAATGGTTAATAAGAGTGTAATGGGTTTGGCTCGGGTCTAACTGGTGAGATGGATATCCAACTTCAACATCTTAAGGAAAAAAAGGTTAAAAAATGATACATATGTGAGAAGAATTGAAAATTATTGGGTATAAAGGGAGAGAAATAAGCTCAGAAACAACATGAACTATTTAAACTTTATTGTTGAATCTCTCTTTGAAATTTGAATTCTCTCTCTAAGAAATATTAATCCAATGGCTCCGAAGAGAGAAGATTAATCTTCTGCACAAATTGTAAAAAGAACGACAAGGTCATCGATAGCCAAGGAAACAACAAATTTTCAAACAAGTCAAGTTGATGATAAGAACTACAAGCAATATTGTTTTCTCAATCTGACCTTTTTTTAGTTTTTTCATTTCTCTATGAGTCTCATAATTTTTTTGCTTATACCCACGCAAACAGGGGGAGAATATACTAGTGCAGACGTAATTATTAGTGATGTAGTCATATTGAAGACGTGGAGAATTGAATTTAAAAGATAAATTAATCGTAGATAGTTGTTGCTTGATGATATTAATCGTGGATAGTTATTGTTTGATTATATTAATCATGGATAAATGTTGATTGATGATTTAATCTTTGATGGATATGGATGATGTGATTAGATGTGTTTGCATAAGTATAAGATCAAAAAAAGGGGGTGATTGTTACTGTGATATTTTTATCTTAAGTTTTGATTAAGTCTCATGTTGAATAGGTCAAATTTGAACAAGTCAAGAAATAACAAATTGGAGATTTTCATGGAGAATATCAATGAGACTACAAATATGGATGATATCTTGAAACAAACATATCAAAAAATCCTATATAAAGGATGTTGCTACCATAAACAAAAATCATCGTCTCTATCAGCGCATATTGAGAAAAAAAATATACAATAGAGAAGTGAGAGATTAAATCGAGAAATGTGTTTGTTTCAAATAACTTAAGTGAGTGTTTTTACACAAGTCTTTCACAGTTTGTTTAGAATTTTATGGGAGTGTGGTTTGGGGAATTATTTTGTAACCTAAACTATTGTGAGAATAGTTTTAGACGGTCACATACACGGTGTGTGACTTTTGGATTTGGAATTTAATTTCAAGACGTGTATAGTATCAGGGGAGTCTGAGTCTGTAATCCAAGTGTACATGGAGAACCGTTTGAATTAAATAGGAAATATTTTAGAGTTGTGAGAACTCCGCCAAAGTGCCTCAACAAATCTTGAAATAAATTTCGATTTAAGAACGATATTAGAACCACGAATCTCTTCTTTCGTTTCTCCTTTACGTAAACAATAAAGTATCCATTTGGAGTATCACATTTTAAGGGCAAATGCTTTCACTTGTCAGAAAATATGTTTTGGTTGCAGGACACAAAAAGCTTGGATCACCATGGATTTAACGAAATATGTTCTAGTTTATGTTTTGTCAAGGAAAGATGATGATTCTAGCAAACGCTCTCTTGTTTGAGATAAAATTGTGAGAAGTAGTTGTTGTAGCTCAAATGATTCAACAACATGAATTTATAGATATAAATAGAGGATAGCTCAGAGAAACTTGCATCAGCACATGGCTTTGTTTTTGGTCGTCTTGCCAAAGAAATTGCAAGACAACGGTTGGAATATGGTCGGTCTCTCATTGAAGACAATCATAAAGACAATGGCTTCGAAAATATGTGTATTCATGTATTACCTAAATTTGGTTATAGAGAGATATATACATAACCTTCACAAGAATATTTCTAGAACTACCCCTACCCTATTACCCCCTATAGTAGGTATATACAAGTTGCGAAACCTCAACTTGACAACAAACAATTTAAACTCATTTTGGTCAAGAGCTTTAGTGAGAATGTCAGCTAGTTGAAGTTACGTGGGGATATGAGGAATTGCAATAACTCCTGCAACTATTTGATCGTGTACCAAATGACAATCCATCTCAATATGTTTTGTGCATTCATGAAAGACTAGATTGGAATTGATATGTAATGAGGCATGGTTGTCGCAGTGCATGAACATTGGGCGAGAATGGAAAATCCCAAAGCTAAAAATGAGGTTCTTAAGCCATTATAGCTCGTGAAACATCATGGCCATTGTACAATATTTCGCTTCAACAGATTATGCAGACAAGTAGGTTGCTTCATCATCTTCTAGAACTAGATAACGTACCAATTTCGATGAACCACCCGGTAACCGATTTGCGAGATATTGGAAAACCTTTCAATCTGAACTACACCATGTTGGAATACGCAAGTCTCGCTATGCATGAAAAAGTATACCTTGTTCGGGATTTGACTTGATATATCACATAACACGTAGATTTGCTTGCCAATGATCAATCGTAAGAGACTACACAGATTGAGAAAGGATATGAATATTGTATGACAAGTCAGGACGAGTAATACCAAGATAGAAGAGCCCACCAACCAATCAACGATACTTCTTGTGATATGTGAATTGTTCGGATTTTGATAATGCCAAATAATGATTCTAAGCTAATGGAAACTTCATTGGTTCAGAACCAAGAAAACCGACTTCAGAGTTGATATCCAAAACATATTTACATTAGCACAAATAAATACCTTTAGGACTTCGTGCAACCTCAATACCTAGAAAGTACTTGAAAACTACCATGTCCTTCATATGGAAGCAAGAGTTTAAATAGTCCTTAAATTGTTGAATAATAAGAGAAGAGTTACCAGTACCTATGAGATCATCCATATACACCGAATCGTGCAATCATACACATCCTGCCGAATAAGTAAATAAGGAATAATGTGCATATGATTATCGAAAACTATATGTTTATAGCGTCGTCAAAAGTTTGGAAAACAAACAACATGGTGCATGTTTCAAACTATACAATGACTTCTTGAATCTGCACACCTAATCAGGTTCAAAAGCACGAAAACATGGCGGAAGCTTCATATCTACTTCTTCGACTAAATCCCATGAATGAATGCATTATGCATGTCCATTTGATGAAGTTATTAGTTTTGAACCGCAACCACTGCCAAAGATACTCGTACAGTAGTCATCTTGGAAATGGTGCAAATGTCTTTGTGTAATCTAATCCTTTAACCTATAGATCACCCATGACCTCCAATCGAGCCGTATAACGCTCTATTGAACAATCTAAAGGAAATTTGATATTATATATCACTTACAACCAATGGTTTTCTTTCTTGGAGGAAGGCACTCCAATACCCATTCAAATTTTGTCCAACGCATCAATCTCGGATTTCACCATTGAACGCCAATCGGAATCACGAAGGGCTTCGGCAAAAGAAGATGGTTTATCTTGTGTCGTAATGGCTGCAATAGAAGTAGGTGTGCCAATGAAAATTTATCACATGAAACTAAGTGAGAGAAAGGAAACAAGGTACTTAAGGATGCAACGGAGGGATGTGAGATGGAAGGCTCACGTGATGGGCTCGAAACTTGGACAGTGTAAATAATATAGTCACGTAGTTGAGTGGATTGTTTCCTGGGTTGCAGTCCGTGACCCAAATCTGATCTATTCTCAAACACAATATGTGATCATGCGTGGGAAGAGCAGGTTCAGGCTCACCCGTGTTTGAATGAGAGACAACATGAAGATCGGGAGTATCGTCGGATGCAAAAGGTATGGTCGAGCCCCCCTCACTACCGAAGGCAATAACACATGATGAGTTTCCTCCTCATACGTTGATGAGATATGTCGTTGTGACAACACACTCTGTCCAAAACCCAATAGGAAAACCGGATTGTAATAGCAAAGTATGCGTCACATTGAAAATGTGACAATTTTTGTGTTTCACCCGACCATTTTGTTGTGGAGTGCAAACACATGATGTCTCATGACAAATTCAACACTCAATAGTGTAGTTGGTAAGACTCATGAATTCCATTCCATTATCACTGCGTATAGTTTGCACTTAAACATTGTATTGATGTTCTACCTTAGCAACAAATCCATACAAAAACTTGGTTATTTTAAATTTAGTATGAAATAAATAAAGTCAAACTCCATTTAAAAATCATCGACAATGGACAAGAAATATTTTTCACCAGAAAATGAAGGGGTGTGATAATGGTCCCCACACATCATAATAGATCTATTGAAAATTTCTCGATGTTTATTAGCACTCAACGGAAAAGAATCCAGAGTTTATTTGGTTCGAAGAAAATATCATAGGTGTGATTATGCACAACAGAAAATTGAATACCAGAAATTAAATTCAAAACTTGAGAAGATGGATGATCCATACGTGCATGCCAAAGATCAAAAGAAGAACATGTCTGAACTGACGTTGCATTCATTATTCCTTTGAAGAAGTAGATCATGTCGTGATGGCATCCGCTCCATTCATCATTTTGTAATGCGATCCTGAATAAAACAAAGTTTATCAGTGAACTGACAATACAATTTGTCTCACGAAGAGTTGAGATATAGATATGAGGTTGCAACTTAATGTAGGACGTAAAAGACATTATAAAGCACAAAGGATCCACAAAGGACAATTGTTCATTTCTGTGTCGACTATGTTGGTCATGAGACCTCGACGCCCTGTCATATGGTTCTCAACTCTGGAAGCGAGAATCCAATGCATAGAGGCTTCCTTACCCATGACATTCTCTGTCGCGCACCAAGTTTGTGCGACGATTTCAACTGATCATACGAGACTCCTGCAACTGCCACTACATTATGGTTCGTGAATCCTATGGATGATGATTTTGACGACTTGGCGGTAGAAGCACCCTGCGTAGTGACAACATTCACATGTACCACTATGGAACGACCATGACCACCTGAAGAGGACCGGCCATGACCTTTAGAATTACCATGACCCCCTTGAAAGTCCTTTGACAAGGTACTTTCAGGCTACCAATCTAGATACCCATGAAGTTGGAAGCACTTATCCATAGCATGACCGTTACATCTACAATGGGAACAAACCACAGAAAGGTCACGAGTATCAATACGAGACTTTGATTTTGACTCAATCTTCACCGAAAATGTCATTACCTCCTAATGTGCATCTAGAGATTTCACGTCTCGTTTTGCAGCTTCATCTTAATTCACTATCGCATACTCCTGTTTGAGGTTTAGAAAAGGATCAAACACCAAGAGATTGAGTCGCACAGTTCCATACAAAAAATCATCAAACCCAAAAAGAAATAAGTGAACTTTGTCATCCACCCGTTTTTTTCGAGCTTAGCCACCAGATTGTACATGCAACCACAACAAAAACACCTGTTACACTCGCATACAGACTATACATCATAGACCGCCAGTTTTTCCCACAACCGTTCGAGCTTATTATAGTAGATCTAAACGGTGAGACCTTGTTGTTTGCATGAATGTTGTTCCCCTTTCAAAAGCAAGATGTGCGGACCGTTGTTAACACAATAATTCAACTTGATATCATCCCATAATTCTTTCGTTATCTCAATACGAGAGATATTGGAGCGAAGCTCCAGAGAAATCGTGTTATGACTCCAAGAGACCAATAATAAATTATTAGCCCACCAATCTTCCAATCCAACTGAGTCTTCCGATGGTTTTACAATTGTCCTATCAACGAAACCAAACTTCTTTCGTGAACGAAGAGCAGTGCAAAGCTCACAAGTCCAATCCACATAATTGTGATCTTTGAGGATCACCTGAGAAATCAAACACCAGGTATTAGCGAGAGATCATAAAGGGAGATTGTTTGCGATGAGAGACATCCGAAGGCACACCATAAGAAGCTCTTGAAAGAATTACCTGAGAACTCATCCACGCTCACCGCACCAGATGACACACCGAACTAGAACTGGAGGAGATCCGAAATTGAAAACAAGAGCTGCACTGCACCACCGGAATAGTGAAAAACTTGTCATTGTCGGACGGCATAAAGGAACCAGAGGCGAAAAGAGGACCAACGCTGAAACAGAAGGTGAAGACCGCAAGACACGTAACAAATAGCACCAGATCCGATAAACCAAAAAACACAACAGCAGCAACATCGAGTGAACACGAACACGCCAAAACAGAAAACGTGAACGGAAGGTCGAAGTCAAACATAAACCAATGACACAACAGTGTTTGTCTTCGTCTAGGATTCCTTTTTCCCCAACAGCAGGAGCAACATCACGAACAACACCAGAAAACATAGCAACACTAGAAGCACAACACCGAAGAATCGCCTACGAAGGGTATTTGCGACAGACATACTAACACACGAAATTCACTAGAATGATCGAGAATTGTATGATAAAAAGACATATCCACATGCCTATCAAGTTTCATAAGTAGATTAGGTGGTTCCAATCTTCTTGTTCTCTTCCTAAACTACTTCAGATTCACACGTAAACTATTGTTTGTGAGGATTCATAATTGGGTCTCACATGTTCTAAAGACAATGTGTTGATCATCATTATAAGACTAATATAAAAGTGGTTTACTAAAGTAAATAACTAGTCTTAAAGGCAATAACGTTATGAAAATAATATTATGTAGATACCATAGTAATATCTTTATTTTGGTGATCGGGGTGAACGAAAGATATTACATTAAAGTCAATAATTAGGGGTTATGGCCCTGTTGCATGTTTTCTAAATGATTCTCGTAAAGGTTTAAGTGATATCAATGTAGAGTTGCAACTTTGTGTTCGTCTCTCTTCGCCTTAGGAGCGGTTATTTTCTAGTTCTTTATATATTTCAACAATAAAGAACTAGAGAGCATTACAAAAAAAACTAATAGAAAACATAGCAATGGAAGCCATAATTTAGCGAACGAGAAACGTAGTATATCGGGATCATGAAAGGAGGATTACCGAGAGACTAAGGGCTATAACTAGCGACGGAGCAAAGGAATGACTGATTTCTGAAGTGCTATGTATTGTTTTGCTCACATCTCAACCATGGATTGACAAGGTATGTGATGCGTTATCAAAGTTAAACAAATATTTAACCTAAACTACTTGCAAGTGCACGATACGTGTGTAGTACTTTAGGTGTCGATCCCATAGAGACTACGCAACACAACCTCAACTCTAACTGTGAATCAAACTTGCAACGAACGAAATATGGTTTTAAGAATGGAATCTAAAAACAAATAAACAAACTAGTTCTTAACGATGAGACAAACGTTCCAGGAAACCGATTTCACCACAAGACTACCGAAACCAACAATCAACCTATCTATCATGCAATCCTAGTCAAGTTATCTAAGGCAGACGATCCTAATATGATATATACCCTCTCTCGAGGCATAGACACGTGATATAGTCAAGTTATCCCCTACTTTCGTGGCTGACACCTTGAACTAAACCCATAAGATCTGTGATTCATCCGTTTTACCCTCAACCGTTGCTACTTTACTTTCATGGCCTAACCTCGGTTGTTCTAAACCTGATCTTCTACGACTAGAATTCTCCTTTCGGTCCTTCTCCTAATCCCTAACACATGCATCTACTTGGCCTTCGTAAACACAAGTTATTTAAACACTCAAATAAAGAATAGATAAACGAAAACGGGAAGATGCATTCAAAGATAAATCAAAAATGGTTCCGGGATAGTCATGGGCTAATCCCTTCTCCTAGAACAAAACAAACAACTCGCTCATGCGTCCGTGAACAATCATAAACGAAATAGAAGGTCTAAGGAACATGAAAACCAAACGAAACCGAAGTGTGGGGTTGATCTCCAATGCTCCTTGTAAGTCTCCTTCGCAAGAACCTCCTCCTTCTCTCTCTACTCTCTCTCCTCGATCAAGAACTAAAAACTGCGTCAATGAAGCTCGGCCTCTCATTCCTCTATTCTTATTTCCTTCCTCTTTTCTTTCCTTTTCTCCCTTGTTTCCCTTTCGGCCGTTTAGTTCTTCCTTTTGTTGCAACAGCCACCCATTGTTGTCTTTTCATGAATTTCCATTCTTGAATAAGTTGGGCCACGTTTCCATTACTTTCTCCAGCAAAATATCACTTATTCCTCTTCTCTAAAGTCGTTTTCCTTATTGTATAAGTCTCCAACAAACTCTCATTTGTTTTAAGACAAATTAACTTATTTGGAGTTGCAGGTGACGGGCGCGATCCGCGCGGGCTGGGTGTGTGGCCCGCTTGAGTGCGGCGCGCATGATCGCGCGGGATCGAGATGGAAAAACTTGCCGACTAAACGCCCCGCGCGGGCTGAGCTTATTCCTCGCCGATTCTCGTCCCGTTTGTTCCGTGATGATCCTAGATGTTGGTACTTTGTCTCGTGTACGTTCTTTAGCTCCAAAATGAACCGAATATGCATAAAAACCTGTAAGAACACGAAAACACGAAAACGAGTAAAACAGATACAAAATCATACGTAAACATCGCATCTATATTGTAAACATCTCTAAAATCATACAAGAAATACGTATGAAAATGAGATGATCAAAATCCCCCAGACTTGAATGTTTGTTTGTCTCTAAGCAAACGTAAGCGTGGAAAACATGGGGTATACAAAATCCGAGAATTCCCCTTTCTCCTAGAAGTGCCACTAAAGCGAACCTAACCGATCAACTAGCACGTCGAGAGCAAATTCGGCCTAATTAGGTTTTCAGTCTTCATCCTGGGTTCACCAAGGCTACCTACGAGATAGTAAATCAAAGGAAAACTAGACAAGCCACCGTAACTCTCTACACCAAACAAGACTTCAGACAGATGCTAAACCTAGAACAACCGAGGATACTTGTTTCTTTTCTGAGCTTCTTTCTTTTCTTTTCCTTTTTTGTCTTTTTCTTTCTTTTTCTTTTCTTTTGTTTTTATGTCTTCTGTTTTTTTTTTCCTTTTTCCTTGTTTTTCTCTTTTTTTTCTCTTTTTTTTCTTTGCATACACACTAGACTTCTAGGGCGTCGGATTTGAAAGGATCCAGCCTCTACTTAGACCGAGACTACCAATGACGGTATACTCATGCATCTCGTTCAAGAGTGCAGCGGCTAGGGTAGGTTGTGCGGAATGTGTGGCTGGAATGATGCCCGATCGGACATGGCATGTGTGCCCGCTCGGGCACAAGGCAAAATGGTCGGGCATGCTTGCCCGAGTCGTGCTAAATGGTCCACACAATTGGCCGTAGGTTTTGCCCGATCGTGCAAGGGTTGTGCCCGACCGGGTGAGGCTTTTCCATGCTTAATCTCGTCCCGTTTGTCCCGTGATGATCCCCGAAGTTGCTCCTTAGCTCCGTGCATGTTCCTTTAGCTCCAAAATGGTCCAAATACGCGTAAAAACCTGTAAGAACATGAAAAGCACGAAAGCAAGTAAAACGGATACGGAATCATACGTAAAACATCACATATGTATCAAAAACGTCTCCTAAATCGTGCAAGAAATACGTATGAAAACGAGATGATCAAAATCCCCCAGACTTGAATGTTTGCTTGTCCCTAAGCAAACGTAAACGTGGAATACATGGGATCGACACCTAAAATACTACACACGTGCCGTGCACTTGCGGATAGTTTAGGTTATTTTATTTAACTCTGATAAC
>CM071873.1:3034849-3048324 GCA_036759665.1 Gynandropsis gynandra | reverse complement strand
GTTTCGGGCCGCTACCCGCTCGGGTAGTGAGTGTACCCGCTCGGGTGCGGCTAGGGCAGTTTGTGCGCTGTGGCTGTGGCTGGAATGATGCCCGATCGGGCATGGCATGTGTGCCCGCTCCGGCACAAGGCAAAATGGTCGGGCATGCTTGCCCGGCTAAATGGTAATGGTCCACACAATTGGCCGTAGGTTTTGCCCGATCGTGCAAGGGTTGTGCCCGACCGGGTGAGGCTTTTCCATGCTCAATCTCGTCCCGTTTGTCCCGTGATGATCCCCGAAGTTGCTCCTTAGCTCCGTGCATGTTCCTCCAAAATCAAAATGATCCAAATACGCGTAAAAACCTGTAAGAACATGAAAAGCACGAAAGCAAGTAAAACGGATACGGAATCATACGATCACATATGGAGATGATCAACTCATGCATCTCGTTCAAGAGTGCAGCGGAGTAGGCGGCCTTTTATTGTACCTTGCCCTTAGGACGTAGAAAGATGATCGTCAACCCACCACTTAGACCCAACCATCGAAAGAGTATCAAGATCGATGCACTCATATCGATTTTAGATCATGCTTTTAGGCATTATTTCTATCGACAGCGGAGTGTTAGTGTGCGCTTTTAATCTGCAAAATAAGCTCGATCTCAAGCGATATAATAATCCTCATAAAAAAATAAGTAAAGCATCGTCTACACGAAGTATGACCATCTGGATAGAGAGAATAAACGATAAACTAGCCTAGCAACCTCGTCTAAACACCCCACAAGCAAAACTAGGATTCCCAAAAAATTACTACCTATTGTTTTTCCAGCCGACTAATAAGCTATAACGCTTAGGAAGAACCTAGCTCAAACATGCAAAATCTCACGGAAAATGCCAACTTCTTAAGTATCCTAGGTTTAGGGTTCATCTCAAAACGTGGCACCGGACAAGTGTCTGGGATGACTCTGACTCAAGAAAGCAAAAACAAACTAAAAACTACAAAATCAAAGAGAAAATGAAACGAAATCACCTGACAAATGTGAGCTGCTCCCCCAGACTTGAATTGAACGGCGTCCTCGATGTGAAGCTCCGAATGAGGGTAAGGAAGTGAAGTCACGTTTGTGGTGGTATTTTTTGTGTGTTTTTTTGTTTTTTTAACGAAAACGATTAACAGAGTCTTAAACTAAAAACTAAGAAAAATAAAAAAAAAAAACAGCTGGGTTGCCTCCCAGAAAGCGCTTATTTAACGTCTTTAAGCTTAGACGTCTCCATTCCTCATGCGTGTGCGACGGGTGGATCGGAAAGGGAAGTGGAGTTTCCATTTTCGATCGGTTGAGCGGCTTGGTAGAGCTTTAGTCGTTGTCCATTAGCTTTGAATGTCCCACTCGAATCGCTCCATATTTCCACTTCTCCATGTGTGTAGACTTCTCGTACTTGAAAAGGACCAGTCCAACGAGACCGTAGGTTGCCCGAGAAAAGCTTAGGACGAGAATTGAAAAGTAGAACTAAGTCACCTGATTGGAAGTCATGAGTTAGGATCTTTTCGTCTTGCCATCCCTTAGTCATGGTCTTTTTCTTTGGCACGTCATGCACGGGAGTCACTCGTTCGCTGCCCAAGGTTGGATAAATGGTATCTGCATCAAAAAGTTTTATGACGTCCTTTTCCATTACCTCTTGCAAGTGCGGGTGCAGCCTCCTTTGAGTTTCGGTGGAAGATCCGTGGTTGTCTTCCGTATAATTTCTGTGCATAAACATTGAAGAGCTGACTCTCCTATGATTCTTTACGCGTGTGGGTTGTTTCCTCATCTCAATTGCACTCAAGTTAGCATTCATAACAGCATGATATATTTTATCGCATTCAACATACTCATACCGAAAAGAAGATTTCCGTACTCATACCGAAAAGAAGACGGAGGAGGCTTGGGCTCAAGTTTGGATGTCTTCTCCACTGCGAGACCAGCATGCATTTCGTGTAGTATCTCCTCACATGAGGCGTCTCCTAGTGCTGCAATAGCACTCATGAATTTCGTGTACAGCTTGGCTCCTTCGTCCATAAATCCTCCATTATCGAAAATTCGTGTTAAATATCGTACAAGTGGATCAGAAACACTTACTTGATCATGCGTGTCTTTTGATAACTCGTCCAGCGAATCCACTCTAAGGCAAAACTCCTTGGATAAGGGTTCGTTCATGGGGCTGGACAGGTTGAATTCGATCGTCTCATCTCCGATACGTAAAGAAAGCTTTCCTTGTTGTACGTCTATTATGGCACCTGCATTAGTTAGGAACAATCTACCAAGAATAATAGGTATCCTAGCATCTTCCTTTATTTCAAGTACAACAAAATCAGCGGGAATGCAAAGCTTACCTATCATGGTGGGTACGTTTTCAACAATTCCCACCGGATATCTTACCGAACGATCCGCGAGGCATAGATACATCTCTGTAGGTTTGAGGTTCCTGAAATCCATCTGTTTGAAAACTGAGTGTGGCATGATGCTCACGCTTGCCCCTAAATCGCATAAAGCATTATCAATAACAATATTGCCTATTGTGCATGGAATGGAGAAGCTTCTGGGGTCCTTCAACTTCGGGGCAGCTTGTTTTGAAGGATAGCGCTGCATTCCTCGGTGAGTGCTACTGAAGCGTTCTCAAAGTTAAATAAAATAACCTAAACTACCCGTAAGTGCACGGCACGTGTGTAGTATTTTAGGTAACGATCCCACAGAGACTACGCAACACTATCTAAACTCGAACTAGGAATCAAACTTGCTAACGAACAAATATGGTGGAAGAATGAAATACTGAAAGTAAATAAATGAATTGACTCTTAACGATAGGACAAACGTTCTAGGAATCCAGTTTCACCACAAGACTACCGAAACCGACAATCGATCTATCTATCATGCATTCCCAGTTTAAGTTTTCTAAGGCAGACGATCCTAATATGATATCTACCCTCTCTCAAGGCATAGACACGTGATCTGGACAAGTTGCCCCCTACTTTCGTGGCTGACACCTTGAACTAAACCCATAAGAACTGTGATTCATCCGTTTTACCCTCAACCGTTGCTACCCTACTTTCTTGGCCTAACCTCGGTTGTTCTAAACCTGATCTTCCAATACTAGAATTCTCCTTTCGGTCCTTCTCCTAATCCCTAAGACATGCATCTACGTGGCCTTTGTAAACACAAGTCAATTAAGCGCTCAGATAGAGAATAGATGAACTAAAACGGGAAGATGCATTCAAGATAAATCAAAAGATGGTTCCGGGATGGCCAAGGGCTAATCCCTTCTCCTAGAACAAACAAACTACTCGCTCATGCGTCTGTAAACAAACATAAACAAAGTAGAAAGTCTAAGGAACATGAAAACCAAGCGAAACCGAAGTGTCGGGTTTATCTCCAATGCTCCTAGCTTGCCTCCTCGCAAGAGTTTCTTCTCCAATCACGAACTGAATGAAATTCCAATGTAAGCTCCCTCTAATGACGTCTTCTGGCCTCTTTTATGCCTCCTAAGTCGGTCTAAGTATTGCCTTAATTGCTCCCACGAGTTCCCTTTTGTTTTAAGTTAATTTTACTTAACTTTGCTGGTTTCTCGGGTCGCGACCCGCTCGGGCGCTGAGTGTGCCCGCTCGGGTGCGGCTAGGTCATGTCGCGCGGGTCATGGGCTGCAAGGGGTGCCCGATCGGGCATGGTGAGCACCCGCTCGGGTACAAGGCAGCTGGTCGGGCATTTCCTTGCCCGAATCGCGCGTGACTTGCGCACAAAATTTGCCGTATCTTTTTCCCGATCGTGCATGAGTTGTGCCCGACCGGGTGGAGGCTCTTCATGCTAAATCTCGTCCCGTTTGTCCCGTGATGATCCCCGAAGTTGCTCCTTAGCTCCGTGCATGTCCTTTAGCTCCAAAATGATCCAAATACGTGTAAAAACCTGTAAGAACATAAAAACACGAAAACAAGTAAATCGGAAACGGAATCATACGTAAAGCAACACATATATATCAAAAACGTCTCCTAAATCGTGCAAGAAATACGTATGAAAACGAGATGATCAGCTACCGTCTCACTCTCTTCGATATGCTTCTCTTTGGAAAGAACCTCTTTGATGAGTTTGGCGTGATTAGGCATCTTTTGGAGGGCTTCCACAAATGGGATGTTGGTGTCAAGCTTCTTGAGACCTTCTACGAATCTGTCCACTCGTTCTTCATTCTTACTGCTCACCAACCGTTGAGGAAATGGTATCGAAGGTATGTACGCCGGTGGAGCAACATATGGTTTGTCTAAATCTGATTCAACTCCTTCAATAATCGCAATCTTACCTTTTCATCTATTCATGGACGTTCCAGCAGCCTGTCCTTGCTCTTTGGAGGGCGAATTCTCAACCACATCACCGCTGCACATAGAAATAGCATTCATATACTCTCTCGGGTTCAATTCGGGTTTACCTGGAAGCTTTCCGGTACTCCGGGAGGATGAGGCAGCTTGCTGTGCTACGGAGTTCTCTAAACTCTTCACATGTTTGCTCAAGGATTCCATCTAAGTTTTGAGCTCATTGATTGCTGTCCCCACATCCGTATTGAATTTGGTTTGAGTTGAATGTTGCTGCCTTTGCTCCTTGATAAATTCGAGCAACACTCCCTCAAGGTTTGAAGAAGGGGTTTGAGGAGGTTGAGGAGCTTGCGGAACGTGCTGAGCTTGCTGGAATTGCTGATTATTTTGTTGGTATGGCTGCTGTGATTGCTCAAATCCCGAATACTTCATCGGGTGAGTCGTTCGGTATGACAAGTTCGGGTGATTCCTCTTATTCGGGTTGAAGGTATTCCCGAATTGAGTGTTTCCTTGCTGCTGGGCATAATTCATCTGTCCGAAATCCTCATGTACTGTGCATTGATACGCTACATGCTCCATATCTTCGCAATTCACACATTACATGGCGTTTGCTATGTTGCCCGTCGCTCTGCTCTGATTCGGCTCATATAGACGACGAGTGTTGTTAGGCATACCTCTCGGTGTTAACCACATGGTGTGGTTCATGGCAAGGTTATCGATCAGCTCGTATGCCTCTTCGATGCTCAGATCCATAAATGATCCTCTGGCAGCATTATCCAATGTCGTACGGTGCTCATCTAAAATTCCGTTGTAAAAGGTTTGGATAACGTACCACTACTCAAGACCATGGTGTGGACACAACTGTTGAAGATCCTTAAATCTGCCTCACGCTTCAAACAAGGTTTATCCATCTCTGCATCTAAACGTCGTGATTTCCCCCTCATCTGAATCGTCTTGCTCAGAGAAAGAAGCGTGATAAGAACAATGTGCAGAGCTGGTCCCAAGTCGTGATTGAACCAGCGGGGAGCGATTGCAGCCATTTTTTTGCTCGTCCCCCAATTGAGAAGGGGAAGAGACACAGTAAGATCACGTCCTCTGAGACTCCGTGTATCTTGAATGTACCGGAAAGCTCAAGAAAGTCTCTGAGGTGCTGATGGGGCTCCTCGTGATTTCCATCCATGAATTGCTTCTGATAAAGCATGTTGATCATTGTCGGCATAATTTCGAACTGTTCTCTAGCGACAGCAGGCATCTTTACGGTTGTTTGCACGTTGTTCATGTTCAGCACCATCTAATATCTGAGGCGACGTGGTGGAGGAGCCTGTGGTTCTCGCGGTTGAGGCACGAGTTGCTGTTGCTGCATATTCTCCAAATTTCCGATATGTAATTGAGGTTGTCCATGGTCGTGCTGATTATCCATCTCTCGTTGATCTGACGGCTCTGCGAAGGACAAGTAAAGAACAATTTAGGTAGAAAGAATGAAAGAAAAGAAAACAAAAACAAAAACAAACAAGAAAGACTCTAGGCTCGAATCTAAGACGTGTTGACAATAGTCCCCGGCAACGGCGCCAAAAACTTGATGTATTATCAAAGTTAAACAAATATTTAATCTAAAACTACCCGCAAGTGCACGGTACGTGTGTAGTACTTTAGGTGTCGATCCCACAGGGACTGCACAACACAACCTAAACTCTAACTGTGAATCAAACTTTCAACGAACGAAATATGGTTTTAAGAATGAAATACTAAAAACAAATAAACAAACTAGTTATTAACGATGGAACAAAAGTTCCAGGAAACCGGTTTCACCACAAGACTACCGAAACCAACAATCAACCTATCTATCATGCAATCCCAGTCAATTTATCTAAGACAGACGATCCTAATATGATATCTACCCTCTCTCGAGGCATAGACACGTGATCTAGTCAAGTCATCCCCTACTTTCATGGCCTAACCTCGATTGTTCTAAACCTGATCTTCTAGGACTAGAATTCTCCTTTCGGTCCTTCTCCTAATCCCTAACACATGCATCTACTTGGCCTTTGTAAACACAAGTCATTTAAGCACTCAGATAAAGAATAGATAAACGAAAACGGGAAGATGCATTCAAAGTTAAATCAAAAGTGGTTCTGGGATAGCCATGGGCTAATCCCTTCTCCTAGAACAAAACAAACTACTCGCTCATGCGTCCGTAAACAATCATAAACGAAATAGAAGGTCTAAGGAACATGAAAACCAAACGAAACCGAAGTGTGGGATTGATCTCAAATGCTCCTTGTAAGTCTCCTTCGCAAGAACCTCCTCCTTCTCTCTCTACTCTCTCTCCTCGATCAAGAACTGAAAACTGCATCAATGAAGCTCGACCTCTCACTCCTCTCTTCTTCTTTCCTTCCTCTTTTCTTTCCTTTTCTCCCTTGTTTGCCTTCCATCCGTTCAGTTCTTCCTTTTGTTGCAGCAACCACCCATTGTTGTCTTTTCATGAGTTTCCATTCTTGAATAACTTGGGCGACGTTTCCATTACTTTCTCTAGTAAAATATCACTTATTCCTCTTCTCTAAAGTCGTTTTTCTTATTGTATAAGTCCCCAAAAAACTCCCATTTGTTTTAAGACAAATTAACTTATTTGGAGTTACAGGTGACAGAAGCGATCCGCGTGGGCTGAGTGTGTGACCCGCTCGGGTGCGGCGCGCATGATCGCGCGGGATCGCGATGGAAAACAAGGTGCCCCGGTCGGGCTAGGGAGTGCCCCGGTCGGGCTGAGGTGTGCCTCGGTCGGGCTCGGGTGTGCCCTGGTTGGGCTCAAGTTGCTGGACAAACTTGCCGACTAAACGCCTCGCACGGGCAAGGGTATACCCCGCGCGGGCTGAGCTTATTCCTCACCGATTCTCGCCCCGTTTGTTCCGTGATAATCCTCGATGTTGGTGCTTTGTCTCGTATACGTCCTTTAGCTCCAAAATGAACCGAATACGCATAAAAACCTGTAAGAACACGAAAACACGAAAACGAGTAAGACGGATACAAAATCATACATAAACATCGCATCTATATCGTAAACATCTCTTATATCGTGCAAGAAATACGTATGAAAACGAGATGATCAGTATGTCTTCCATGGTTTAACATATTTATATTCTTCAAAGAGTTACATGGTTTTAAGGCATTACAAGGCATTAAAATAGATGTATTCTCTTCAACGGTTTTAAGGCAGAGATGTATTCTCTTCAATATGTATATATATACAATGATATCAGTTAAAAAAATACAAAACCAAAAGACTGTTCGTATGTATATATACATATGAGTGTATATATATATACAATGATATCATAAAAAAATAGGGACAAACTCAAAAAAAACTGTGAAAAATAGCTTTTAATAAATTTAAACCTTGTATTTTTTTCTTAAAAAGCATAGTTTAGGGTTTTTTTATAGAGTTAAAAGTAGAATGTTTAATTTTATTAAAAACTAATTTTCAGGGTTTTTTTGTTTTGTCCTAAAATTAATATATTAAAAATTTTGAACATATGAAAATCTTTAGTACAAACCTTTAAATGATAGTTAAACTTATATAAAAATAAATTTTAAATCCATATACATTATCCACCTTTTGTAGATTGAATATATTTTTTTAGGTCAAATGCACATATTTAATCGTACAACAACTAAAAATTTTAAAATAATAAATATTATAAATTAATACTAATAATTAAAATAAAATTGAAGTTATGTATTAATGTTAATAGTTAATAAATATGTTATTGGTTAATAATATTGTAGTGAATATTTTATATATTCAAAAAATTATTCTTCTCTATTTTCATGAATTTAAGAATAAATATATTTCAATTTTTAAAATTTTTAAATGTTTATGTAAAAAGAGAAAAAATATATTTTTATGTATAGATTTTTGTAAGGTTTATGATTTGAAAAATAATATATTTAATTTTAAATTATATATAGATAATTTTTAAATTTTGTTTAATATATGCAGAGAGAGATACTTTTTTGAGATAAATAAAAAAATATCCTGAAAAATAGATATACACGTATGTATATATATATATACATAACCCTCCCTCGATGACCAATGTCTGCCGATGACCTGTGTCTGTCGATGACCATCGAAACCCTCTGTCCGCCGATGACTTTCGCCGTCGAAAACTTAAGGGATGAACGACAGTCGACCATGGTGACGAATCCGTTCATCTCGTATGGACATGTCGGTTATCGACGTCGATTCGTTCGTTTCGTTTCGCCGATCGTCCGTGTTAGAGGACGGTATCGTCGGCGGTATCGTCCATCGGTATCGGTCACCGTCATGGTGGTCGAATTCCAAAGCATGGTTTGGTCGATGTATATATATAGATATATATATATACGAAATATATTTTGATATATATATATATATATATATATATATTAAACTACAAATAAATATATATATATATATAAATATATATATATATATATATATTTAATACGACAGAAACATTATATAAACACTTGTACGTGTATATCTTGCGTATATATTAGTATATATATATACATAATGTAATAAAATCATGTATACATTTGTACGTGTATGTTTAGGTGTTTATATATTTAATATATATATATATATATATAATGCACTAGAATCATCATGTATACGCTATGTATGTCTTGGTGCGTGTATATTAAATATATATATATATATATATAATTTAAATAATAGATGTTCTTTATTTAAATTGAATGTATTGAACAAAATATCACCAAAGTGATTTTTATTGTCTAAATTGTTCATGATAAATATCGAATGTTGTGTGTATATATAACTCTATGTTAATCGATTCAAAGATAGAATAATATTTGGCGAGATTATATATATTTATTAGGGCAAGACATTACGGTTTGGGTTTTAAAAATCGAATCGAACCGAACCGAACCAAATTTTTGTATTTCGGTTCGGTTTGGATATATTTAAATTGCCCGATTGGATATGATTATGTAAAACCCGTTGGGTTCGGTTCGATTCGGGTAATAACGAAAAATATCGGTTATCCGATCGGGTATTAAAATATATTAACAAAAAAAATCTAACCCCAAAATTTTCTATCCTCACGCAAGTCTTCTTCTCCTTCACGATGTGCATCTCTTTCCACGCTCTTCTTCTTCTCTCTTCAGACTGCTCTTCTTCTTTTCTTTTGGTCTTATCCGACGATTTTATCCACTTATCGATTTCACTCGGAGATTTCACCCACCCATCGATTTCCCCGACGATTTCACCAGCAATTTCATATTTAATTATGTTATTTATTTGGTTATATCCAATTTTTTTTACATAAGAGTGGTTTCATCTTAAATTTTCAAGAAACCAAACTAATATCTAAATGATAACCGAAATAATATCCAAATAATAACCGAACCAAATCGAATTAATTAGAATTCGGGTTATTTTGGTTATCATTTTTTTTACATATAACCGAACCGAACCGTTATAAAACCGATCCAAACTGAACCGATTTAAATTTGGTTATATATGGTTATTATTTATAAAAATCCGAATAAATTGTACCCATCATAACCGAGCCGAAACCCGAACCGAAATCGATTTGGCCAGGCCTAATACGTATAGTGATAAACATGTAATGATTATAAAGTTATATATGTGATTAATAAGTCAGCCCAAAGGAGGATTTATTTTTGCACATGTTATCGTTAGTGTTTGATCATTACAACAAGAGTATCGCTAGCAATTAATATTACTGTCCAAAGACTTGATATTAATGGTGCATTTGGTATCTTGTGATGGGATTGTCTATTATTTGAATTACTAAAGTTTTTTTTCGTGAGCGTGTATTTATTTTTATCTTGTGTTCATTTCTTTTCATTAACTTTTCGAGTATATCGGCCTATTATTTGAATTACTAAAGTTTTTTTTCGTGAGCGTGTATTTATTAGTTTATCTTGTTCATTTCTTTTCATTAACTTTTCGAGTATATCGGCCAATATGAACTCCATTCCAATCCTAAGCGGCTCTAATTTTAAGGAGTGGAAAGAAAATGTTCATATTACTTTGGGATGCATGGATCTTGACTTAGCATTAAGAGAAGAGCGACCACATTCTCTTACAGCTGCAAGTACTGCAGATGACAAAAGGTACTATGAGAAGTGGGATCGTTCGAATCGCTTAAGTCTTATGATCATAAAGCGTAGCATCCCAGAATATTTCAAGGGTGCTGTATCCGATGAGGTTACTAATGCCAAAGAATTCCTTGCTGAAATTGAGAAACACTTTGTTAAAAGCGATAAGGCGAAAATAAGCATGTTGCTAAACAACTTTACTTCCAAAAGGTATTCAAGTAGAGGAAGTATAAGGGAGTACATTATGGAGATGTCTCATATTGTTTCAAGGCTCAAGACACTAAAGATTGAGATATCGGAAGATGTTCTCGTGCACATAATCTTGAACTCTCGTCCTCATGTTTATGACTCTTTCAAGGTCAGTTACAACTTCCAAAAGGAGAAGTGTACTCTAATGAGTCTATTTCATATTGCACAAGAGGAAGAGAGACTGAAACAAAGTAAGACAGAAAGTGCTCACTTGGGTAGCACTTTTAAGCAAAAGGGCAAAAAGAGGAAGAAAAGTGCCTATAAGGATGAAGCTGCAAAAGGTCAAGTACGAAAGAAACATAAGGTTGGTGAAACCGTATGTTTCTTTTGTACAAAGTCGGGCATTTAAAGAAGGATTGTATCAAATACAAGGCATGGAAAGAAAAGAAGGGTATGATTCTTACTTTCTATTGTTCCGAAAGTAATTTAGCTTCAGTACCTAGAAACACTTTGTGGTTAGACTCCGGTGCAACATCTAACATCAGTGTTTCTATACAGGATTGTCTGAGCCACCGCAAACCAAATGATGGTGAAAGGTACATCTATGTAGGCGATGGTAAAGCGGTGGAGGTTCAAGCTATCGGGCATTTCAGATTGTTATTATCATCTGGTTTCTATTTGGATTTAAAAGACATATTCATTGTACCGTCTTTTAGGCGAAATTTAATTTCTGTTTCCTATTTGGACAAATCAGGTTATCATTGTTCTTTTGGAAATTATGAAGTTATTTTGTCTTTAAATTCAAATAAGGTGGGAACAGGATCATTTAATGCTTATGAAAATCTATACATGCTTGATACTATAGTTTCTTATCAAGAAAATTTAAATGTGGAAATCCGAGGTACTAAGCGCAAACTTGATAATGGACAATCAAGAGAATTATGGCACAAACATTTAGGTCACGTCTCTAGAAATAGAGTTGAACGTTTAGTGTCTGATGGGATCATCGACCCCATAATTTTCACAGATTATCAAGTCTGTGTTGCGTGCATTAAAGGTAAACAAACCAAGAATAAGAAATCGGGAGCGTATAGAGCTATAGAGGTCCTAAAATTGATACATACAGAAATTTGTGGGCCTTTTTCTGTTCCATCGTGGAATGGTCAACAATATTTCGTATCGTTCATAGACGATTACTCACGATATGCATACTTGTTTCTTATTCATGAGAAATCTCAAGTCTTGGATGTGTTCAAAACATATAAAGCTGAAGTTGAGAACCAACTTAACAAACGAATAAAGAACGTCAGATTCGACCGTGGTGGTGAATACTATGGTAGGAATGATGGTATATATATATATATTAATTCAATTAGGAAGGTGGTTAACACAACCACAAATATATATATATATATATATATTAATTCAATTAGGGTTAAGAAAAAAAAAGGTCAGTCGTATGGTGCAATAGGAAAAGGAAAAAAAGAGAGAAAGAGAAGAAAGAAAGAAGAATAGAGGAGAAAAGAGAGAAAAAAAAGAAAGAGAAGAAATTGGAGAAGATTTTCATCACGTTCTTCATGGGTAAATTCTAATGAGATTGTGGTAAATCTCTAGTTAAGTTTTTGTGATTATTTTCTTAATTCCAAGATTTATATTATGGAAATTTATTGATTGAATGGATCTATAATAGGGAAGGATTGATTGGTGTTGTTGTTAGCGATAATATCAAGAATCGTCAAATCGTCGGGAAACTAAGGTGATGATTTTCTCCACTCTAATTTCGGATTTGTGATCGATATATGGAAGAGATTATATTTTTAAAATGAGGCATGATCACGATAGAATTTATAGGATCATAATGGGAAAATGAGACGCTACAAATGGAATTGGATTAGAGTTTAGGTATGAGTTGTATAAATGACTAGAGATGATCTAGAGAACTGATGTGCAACTAAGTGTTGGGGTCGAAGAACATCGATATTTGGGTTCGGTGTTTAAACAAAGTGAATATCTTGTTAGTGTGCTCGATCGGGTGATCTCACACCCGAACCTTCGGAAGAAGGCGTGTGCGAGCGCGTTGGTGAGAGTTGTCACGTGAGGAGTATCGGGTCGATGACGTTAGTATTGCGACACTTGGATCTATGCCGGCGTCATACAGTGTTGGGGTTGTGGTAACCTTGCGAGCGACGGAGCGTCGAGTCAGTCAGATCAGTGGATCTGCTAGCGTCGTATCGTGTTGGGGTTGTGGTAACCTTTCGAGCGACGGAGCGTTGTATGGTACTGATAGCTGGGGCACATTGTGACCTTGCGAGATTTTTAGTGTATTGTACTGATAGTTGGGGTACATTGTGACCTTACGAGATTTTCAGTGTATTGTACTCAAAGCTGGGGTACGTTGTGACCTTGCGAGATTTTCAGTGTGTACTGATAGCTGGGGTACGTTGTGACCTTGCGAGATTTTCAGTGTATCGTACTGATAGCTGGGGTACATTGTGACCTTGCGAGATTTTCAGTGTGTTGGGGTCCTTTGGACTTTGCGAGCGTATGCCCGAGCTAGAGTCATGTGGACTCTGTGAGTTATGATCCAGTGTGGTACTAGTCTTAGACTTTGGATACTCAGTCGGATTGGGTAGAGTTATTTGTATATCTTTAGTTTAGACTTTGGATATATCATTATTTTATGATATTCAGTTCGAGCGGGAGAATACGTGGCACATAGTACGTACACGTATTGATCTCACTGAATGTGTATTTCGTACTCACCCTATTTGTGGGCTGTCGTTGATGGACAGGATATGGCGATGAGAAAAAGTAATGAGGTTGAGCAGCAACATGAAGGTTCACAACGGACT
>CM071873.1:3009483-3034594 GCA_036759665.1 Gynandropsis gynandra | reverse complement strand
CTGAACGACAAAACAGAACCCTTCAAGATATGGTAAGAAGTATGATTTGTCATTCGATCTTACCAAAATCACTCTGGGGTGAGACACTCAAGACTGCAGCTTACATTCTTAATCGAGTTCCAACTTAAACAGTTGCTAAAACACCTTACGAGCTTTGGACTGGACGTAAGCCCAGTTTAAAACATTTCCGCGTATGGGGCTGTCCAGCTGAGGCAAGGCCTTATAGGCCACATGAAAAGAAATTGGACCCCAAAACAGTTAGCAGCTACTTCATTGGTTACTCAAAAAAATCAAGAGGCTATAAATGTTATGATCTCACTACTAAGACTACTTTTGAGACGTGAACTGTTGTGTTCTTTGAGGATGTATCGTTTGGGGAATAATGAGGTAAGAGACATTGTCTTTGAGGAAGAATCGCTCTCAATTCCGGAACCGATTTATACGAATGTTTCTAAGGAAATATATGAGGAACCTCATCAAGATAATGTTGTTAATTCTCCTGATCGTACAGAAGACAATGTTCATGATGAACAACCTCAAGAACAAATGCAACAATTTCAAATGTCATTGCGTCGTTCCATTAGAGAAAAGAGAACTGCAATTCCAGATGATTATATCGTCTATCTCCAAGAACATGTGCCAAACATGGAAACTGTAGACAATGTTCTCGTATTTCTTCAGGAACATGAGGAAAGTAGTGGTCTAATAGAAGATGAACCCATCAATTTCTATGAAGCCATGAAAAGTTCCTATTCGAAAAATTGGATTGATGCAATGAACAAGGAGTATGAATCTATACAAGAGAATAAAGTTTTGGAACTTGTCCCATTACCAGAAGGTGTGAAACCTATCGGTTGTAAGTGGATATTTAAAATCAAAAGGGATTCACAAGGTAATGTGATAAAGTATAAGGCACGTCTTGTTGCTAAAGGTTATACTCAAAAGGAAGCATTGACTATAAAGAGACTTTTTCTCCGATATCATCAAAGGACTCTTTTAGGATAATTATGGCACTTGTTGCACATTTTGACCTTGAGCTACATCAGATGGATGTAAAGACAACGTTTCTCAATGGTGACATTGATGAAACAATCTATATGGTGCAACCAGAAAACTTTGTTTCAGGAGATCCAAAGAATACGGTTTGCAAATTAAAGAAATCCATCTATGGGCTTAAGCAAGCATCTCGTCAATGGTATCGCAAGTTCCATCAAGTCATTCTCTCATTTGGTTTCGAAGTGAATGTCGTTGGTGATTGTGTATATCATAAGTTCAGTGGGAGTAAAATTATTTTTCTGGTTTTGTATGTTGACGATATTTTGTTGGCAACTAATGATATAGGCATGCTGAATGCAACCAATAAATTTGTATCAAAACATTTTCAAATGAAAGATCTTGGGTAAGCCTCCTTTGTATTAGGAATTGAGTTATTGTGTGATACATCACAAAGAACTCTAAAGTTATCACAAAGGAATTATATCGATAAAATCTTGAAAAGATTTGACATGCAAGAATGCAAGCCAGGAGGTACCCCTATCTCTAAGGGAAACAAGTTTATTCTCAATCACTGCCCTAAGACTCATCTCGAAAGGCAAGAGATGCAGAAGATTCCTTATGCATCATGTGTAGGGAGTCTAATGTATGCTCAAGTTTGTACTCATCCAGATATAGCATTCACCGTTGGAATGTTAGGTCGATATCTTAGTAACCCAGGAATGGATCATTTGAAAGCAGCCAAAAGGGTGATGCGATACCTCCGAAGAACAAGAAATTACATGCTCACATATAAAAGATCAGGTAACTTAGAGATCGTTGGATACTCTGATTCTGATTTTGCGGGATGTCAAGACACCGATAAATCTACATCAGCTTACGTATATCTATTAGCTGGTGGTGCTATTTCATGGAAGAGTGCTAAACAGGAGATTATAGCATCTTCTGCCATGGAAGTAGAATTCATCGCTTGTTTTACGGCATCAAACCAAGCAATATGGTTACGCAACTTTGTCACAGGGCTGCGGATTATAAACGAGGTCGAGAGACCTATAAAGATCTATTATGACAATAGGTCTGCGGTACTATATTCAAACGACAATGGTAGTTCGATCAAGTCAAAGCACATCAGGATCAAGTACCGAGCTACTAGAGAAAAAATTCAGCTTAAGGAAATCTCTATTGTAAAGATAGACACAAACTCCATGTTAGCGGATCCTCTAACAAAAGGGCTCTCACCTAATGTCTTTCATAAGCACAATGCTCAAATGGGAATGATAGAGTCCGAGAAAACTATGGATTAGTGGGAGCTTGTTGTTGTTAAAACTAAATACATGTTGAACTTTTTTTAATATATATACATTTTCAGATCAGAATAAAGTTATGTATTTAGAGTTTGTTTGTTGAACAATTAAGTGGTTAAAGTTGTTTTGAAGAAAGGGTCAGTTGAACATTGACATATATATAAGCCACATTTATGTAATTTTCATGCTACATATTTCATAATTGATCTATGTCGTTTGGTTATGTTGATATTTGTGATCATTGATGGTCGAGTTGTGATTATCAAGATGACCGCTGCATTGGTCCTATATTGATATAGCTAAATGGACGAGATTGTATTGCCCGAGGATATGATGATATATTTGAGCTCATAAGGTATGACACATTTTAAGAAAACATATGTGACCCAATGGAGATTGTAAGGATTCATAATTGGGTCTCACATGTTCTAAAGACAATGTGTTGATCATCATTATAAGACTAATATAAAAGTGGTTTACTAAAGTAAATAACTAATCTTAAAGGCAATAACGTTATGAAAATAATATTATGTAGATATCATAATAATATCTTTATTTGGGTGATTGGGGCGAATTAAAGATATTACATTAAAGTGAATAATTAGCGGTTATGGCCCCATTGCATGTTGTCTAACTGATGCTCGTAAAGGTTTAAGTGATATCAATGAAGAGATGCAATTTTGTATTCGTCTCTCTTCGTCTTAGAGCGGTTATTTTCTAGTTCTTTATATATCCCATCAATGAAGAATTAGAGAGCATCACAAAAAAAACAATAAAAAAAACATAGCAATGGAAGTCATAATTTAGCGAACGAGAAATATAGTATATCGGGATAATCAAAGGAGGATTACCGAGAGACTAAGGGTTGTCACCAACGACGGAGACAAAGGAATGACTGATTTCTGGAGTGCTACGTATTATTTTGCTCACATCTAAATCATGGATTGACAAGGTATGTCTTCTATGGTTTAACATATTTTTATTCTTCAAAGACAAAGAGTTAAATGGTTTTAAGGCATTAAAAGAGATGTATTCTCTTCATTGTTCCGATAGATGGCACAATCAAGGAAGAGTCATACATGGAGAAGTGTTTTCCAAATTCAAGAACAATAAAACCTGCAATTGCTTCTTTTGGACAAGACCACATGAAGACTCATGTGAACTGTGCCCCGTACATGTCTCGTACTTGAAAGCCACAGTTTTAAGATCCATGAGAAAGTTTCAACTTCTTTAATCGGTCTGTAATATTGATCAAGACAGAAATAATGGCTTTGAAATCAGGTTGCTTGCGGTGTACGTATATGATGATGTCAGCAGCACTTGAATCAACCTCTCTTGAGATAAAACCCGAATAAGAAAATATTATCATTTATTCTCTTTTTTGTTTTTGTAATTTCCTCACATATTCACATATTATATATTTTAATCATCAAACCTTTTGTTGGGCCAGATTTGGGTTTTTTTTATAAAGATTTACTTGTGGCTTCACGGGTATTTCCATGTCCTGAAATCATGGATCTAAATATATATATATATATGATTAATTAGTCCCAAAATCGTAATATACTGTTAGCTTTCCTTATGATTCTCGTGATTAGATACTCATAAATGCAAAGAGATTATATTAATCTTGTAATAATTAATCAATAACAACTGTAAATTTAAATATTATATATTTTATTTTTGTGATTTTTTAGATGTGATGTGTTTTTTTTTAGTTGAAGTTCATACATAACACGAGACTTTGTTTGTCAACAAAGCAACCTCGTTATTAAAAAACATTAATAATTAGAAAAAAAATTAATAATTAGAAAAAAAATTAAAGAACATCAAGGAGCCTTTTCTCTTCAGCTTCGATTTTCTGGAAATCTCTCAGTCACTGTCTCTCTCGATCTGATTCGAGTTTATTCAGCTGTCGCTGTGTTCTTGTTTGTTTTCCTGGAAAATTGACTGAGAAAATGCGAGAAAGCTCGAATCTGTAAGACGCAGTCTGAACCCTTGCGCTAGATCCACTGTATGCTTCGATTCTCGTGTAATTCGCGCATGTCCCGGCGGTTCTTCTCCGTTTGACCCTTGATTGTCTTCAATTCTTCGTCTCAGGTAATTGGAAAAGAGCGTTTTCGATGTCTTCCCTCCCAATTATTGAGTTTCCGTTTTGAATTTGTAGAATTGTAGCCACTGGGTTTGATATTTTTCGACTTTGTTCTATTGCGTTAGGGTTTTAATCTGAGGGAGGAGTTCGATTTTGGGGGCTGATAGAAGATGGTGTTCAAATCTAGAATAAAATGGATTGCACTCCTTGTGCTGATCTTATCAGTGGGATCTCTGGTTATTCATCTTTCCATTACCAAGTCTTCGGGTGTACAGTTAGTGCAGTATTCAAGGGGATTTGAGCAGGAAGTGGGGATACAGGTAAGGATAATTTTGAACTTTGATTTATCGATTTCTCTGCGAATAAGTATCTGAATTGTTGATGTAATAGCCTCTTGATGTTGCAGAGTTTTAGGAATAAACACTTATGGCGATCTGTGAAATCGTTACAAACCTTGCAGCCCTACGCTAATTCGAGAAATAACTATCCTGGTAATTGTATTTAAGTTCCTTCGCATGTACGAAGTTCATGCAAGTATGTCCATCCATAATTCAGATTGAAGTTTATGCAGTTGCTTTGACATCAAGCATTTATCAGTTTTATGTTCTTGTTTATCTTGTTGCATCCTTTGAGTTCATTTTATGCAGTTCATCTCCTCTGAGTTCTGCATCCTTTTAAGCAGGCAATCCTAAATCATCTTGGCTTTTCCTAGTCTGAAGTTGTTTTTTATGATGTTAAGCTGAATTACAGTGAAAAAAACATCACTTGACCTGTTCTAGATTACGTATTTCTCATTAATGTTTAATATTTGTTCAAATATGAAAATTTCTTGGGTTCCTAAAAACCTTTGTTCTTTGAAATTTCATGAGTACTCAAATTGACATGATTTCCTTAATTATTCTTGGCACTTATCTCATTGCAGCTCCAAGTTCAATGAACAATGGCTTCATCTATGCAAAGGTTTTTGGTGGATTTGACAAGATACGATCTTCCGTATGTATCTTTGGACACAAAAATAAATTATATTTCTATTGATTTTCAAGCTTGTATATTGATAACTTTTCTGCAAATTTTCTAGATATGTGATCTTGTCACCATATCCAGGCTTCTAAATGCTACCCTTGTCATTCCAGAGCTTCAAGAAAGTCTTCGCTCAAAAGGCATCAGGTATGTTTTGTTTCCTTCGTTAATTTTTTTTTAGATTGTTCTCCGTCACCGGTTTTAGAATTCTCTCTAATTTACTTATGGGGTTGTGCAGCTACAAGTTTAAGAGCTTCTCCTACCTTTATGATGAAGAGCAGTTTATAGATTTTCTTAAAAATGACATTACGGTTGTGAAGGCTCTGCCTGAGAGCTTTAAGGGCGCAAGAAAAAGGAACGAATTCCCAATTTTTAAGCCCAAAAGCTCTGCCTCGACAAACTATTATCTCGAGAATGTATTGCCGAAGTTAAAGAAAGACAAGGTGATTGGATTGGTTATCTCCAATGGAGGTTGTTTGCAGGTATTTATCTTCCTTTTCTTTTTTTTCTTTGCGTTAGCAGTAATATCTTCTTACCATCTTCGTGCACCCCTAATATGTTATATCATGAATGCTAGTTCCTTCGGTCTTTCTATTTGGAGATCAGTGTCAGGTTATTTTTTCTGCTGAAAAACACCCTCTCAAGTTTTACGGGATTGAGGCCATATTACGTTTAAGTTAAGATAGTTAGGACAGTTAAGTGTTATGCTCTCCCTCTCTACCACTCTAAGTAAATGGTCTTTGTTTTCAGTCAACTTTACCGGCTTCAATGTCTGAACTTCAAAGACTCCGGTGTAGGGTTGCTTTTCATGCCCTTCAGTTCCGTTCAGAAATTCAGTTACTGGGAAAGAAGATGGTCGAGAGGTACTTGTGCTAGTTAGCTATACAAATTTAACTACAGGAAGAGGACAAAAAGTGGGACATGTTTTATTTTCGGAGATAAGCCTTACTGGAAAAAGAACACTGAAAATGTGAGAAAAAATGAACAAGTTGCTGAGAGATGTAGCAAACAAGTTTCAGGTGTAGCCATACTTGAGCTTGGAGACATATGTGGAACATGACCTTACTAGCTGGAGGTGTCATGATTTTGTTGTCCATATCCATGTGACGTGTAGTTATAAATGAGATATATCCTTTCCACTTTGTAGGTTAAGAGGATGGGGCCAACCTTTTCTAGCTTATCACCCTGGCTTAATGAGGGACACATTGGCATATCATGGTTGTGCTGAGCTTTTCCAGGTAGCATTTTTGGCCTTCCACTAGCTGTATTCTTTGGGAACTGGATTTCATTTTTATTAAAATGCAGTCTCTTTCTTCTCTCCTCATTGTGCTTAATTTATAGGAAAAAGTACTTTTTATCAACTGTGTGTTTCTGACTCTAGTCTTCTTCTTACTTCTTGAAGGATGTTCACACTGAACTCATTCAGTATCGACGGTCTCAGATGATCAAGCAGAAGATTATTTCAGGTGAACTTAGTGTAGACTCACACTCACGCAGGGACAGGGGCTTATGTCCTCTAATACCAGAAGAGGTACCCTCAGCAACTGCTCTTCTGTTATTCTTATCAAATGCATACACTAACATGTCTATGCCCACGAGAAGTGTCCTGTTGATTGCACTTTATTACTGCCTGATAAGTCTTTCTGACAAATCTCAATATGCTCTGGGAAACAGGATGCATCGTTGTAATTGAGTCTGCCTGAGGCCTGTTATTGTAGCTAGATGCATATTCGAGTCAGAAGTGTCTTATCTTTTTCTTAGTTTCTGTATAGGTGCTGCTTTTGTAGTTTTAAGTCTACTAGATCATTTTTCGGCCTCAATATGCTTTGTGGTGACAATATCGTGCCTCCAGATTTGGGTTGATTTCAACTGTTGCATTGACACGATTAGGTTCTCTTTTCTATGATGTGTGAGCTAGTCCTGAATTTTGCAGGTTGGAATTCTTCTGCGAGCATTGGGTTATTCTCCGAAAACGATCATTTACTTGGCTGGGTCTGAAATTTTCGGTGGCCAACGAGTTTTGATACCTTTACGTGCCATGTTCCCAAATTTAGTGGATCGGACTTCCTTATGCAGCGAGGATGAGTTAAATCAGTTGGTTGGTCCTGAAACACCTCTTCCACAAAGTACCTTTAAAATGCCTCAACAAAAAAACGATGAGCATCTTCGAGAAGAGTGGAACAGGGCAGGTCCTCGGCCTCGGCCCCTACCACCCCCTCCAGACAGACCTATCTACCAACATGAAAAAGAAGGATGGTATGGTTGGGTTACTGAGAATGACACAGAACCAAGCCCTTCACCCATGGATCTGAGGAATCAAGCCCACCGGTTACTCTGGGATGCTCTCGATTATTTTGTTTCTGTAGAAGCTGACACATTCTTTCCTGGTTTTAACAACGATGGTAGTGGGTGGCCAGATTTTTCTAGTTTGGTTATGGGGCAGAGAGTCTACGAGAGGCCCTCTTCACGGACGTATCGACCTGACAGGTAAGCAGCGGGTGTTGCTTGAAAATTATTGTTTACTGTAGTTTCCCACTTATTGTATTCTTCATGCATAAAAGGTGTTTCTAGTCCGGTTTCATGTCAATTAACCTATAATATGTCTGGCTTTTTACTGTTACCTAATCCTTGCTCCTCTTCAATTATCTAAAACCAAGAATCGGCCTCTTTTTCAATTAGATTGTTTTCTTGTCCAATACATAGATCTTATCTTTTCACTAGCTTTGCCTGGAAGTTTTGCTTTTGCCGAATCAATTAGTAACCCGTCCCTGATTTTCTCTACCAGGAAAGTTATTCAAGAACTCCTCAACATCACACGCGAGAACATGTACCATCCAAGACATAACTGGACACTACTTGTGAAGGAGCATTTAAATTCAAGTTTGGCTGAAAGTGGGTTTATCAGGCAGTCTATGCTGTCAAAACCCAGGTTGTTTCTTTCACACCCACTTCCTGAGTGCTCATGCAGAACATCGCCCATTGAGGTGTCCAAAGTTGTACGGGGTGATGATGGCAGATATCTCTATGGAGGTGAGGATGAATGCCCTAAATGGATAAAATCTGCTGGACGGGAAAAGAGCAAGTCTGATGATGATGAGACGCCAGATTACGAAAATGATCTTCTGGCTGAACAGTCAGAAACTGACGAAGACTATGCGAAAAGTAAGGTGGCATTCGCCTTCAACCAGGATGATGAATGGGATCCTAATGACTAAGATGCCGCTGATTGCAAACCCACCACGGTACTTTTGGAGGTGGAATTCGACTCTTTGGGCGATTCTTTCAGAAGGCGAAGAAGCAAACGAGCAGAGGTTAGTTTCTCGTTTTTTACAAGGTCCCGGCTTTTACCCTTTGTGACAAAAAACATCCATTGCTATTCTTTGATAGTAGCTCCTTGAAAATGAAAGTAAATTATAGACTATAGTTGCATACCTTCATACTTCACAATGCCTTAGCAAAGATGTCAAGTACCCTCATACAATGGCCTTATGCTTCAAGGATGATTGATGCAGCCTTCTTCTTTACTCTACCAACCACAGGAAAGAGATGCAATTCCTGAGGGTTTTTTTTTCATAATGTAAATCTGCCTCAGATTCAGATTCAGATTTTTTTTTCTTCCCTTTTCTTTGTCATGGGTTTCACCACAGATTTAGAATAATTAATTATTCATTGATCTCAACAAAACAATACATCATTTTTCAGGGTTATTAGTATATCAACGATCAAACAGGTCTGTGGCACACAACATTATATACACATGTGTATATATATAATATATATATATGTAGTGTGTGTATGTATTCCGGTATGCAATAGCTTGGGAGCAAGGTGATGAACCCTAGGCACCATTTCTCTGAGTCCATGGCTTGAAAACAGAGATAAGAGTGATGGCAACGATGATTAGTAGTATAAGAATGGCAATGCACATCCATTTTCTGGAGCTTCTTTGCTTCTGTTTTGCTATGGTTAGGTTATTGGTACCAGATTGTACATGATCCACGGCGCTTGAGACCTGTAGTAGATGCATTGAAGAAGAAACTTTACTCGGATTGAAGCTATTAAACAGGTAATTCAGGTTATTACTAGTTATTATTACCATATTCTCAATGTTGTCAAGCATCTCTCCTTGTGCATCCACCAACACAGCCATGTCCAGAAACACCTGTTCAGTTCATGGTTTTGTTTTCTGGTTTGCTTCGTGTGTGTCTATATATATATATATATAGAATTTGGGTATCTAGGGTTTACGTCGATACGTCAAATGCATATATTACCTGTTGTAGATCAAGAAGTTTCTTTTCTAAATCTCTGACAGCGTCGTGACGTTCTTGAATCTCTGCCAATGTGTCCATTATCTGCATTCACCACAAAAACAAACACTTAAAAAATCAGTGTTCTTGTTTGTAAAACGTTATATATCATAACATTGTCCAGAGGTGTAAAATTCAACCTACCTGACCTCGACCTTGTTCCTGCACCGCTCTCTGGAAGATCTGTTCGCTATCTCCCGTTTCAATCAATCTATCAATCATCTGCGTAACAAAGAGAAATGATGTATTGGATCTCCCAAGTTATCGTGTGTTCATCAGTAGAGGATGGCGTCCTTACCTCTTCATCTGCTCGATGGCCCGTCACTAAAAAAAAGGCACAAAAAGGATCAGCAAATCACAGAAACAAACACACAAGAACATTGGCAAAGATTGTTATGATTCATGATTCATACGCCAAATCGAGGGTACCATATGGATTGAAATAGATTGTAATATAGGGTTTATAAGAATCTTAGGTTGGTGGTTTTATCTTATTAGTGTTTTATAGATCGATAGATGCTAGTCAGATGATCGATGACGTGTAGCGTCTAGATCCATTGCCTAGAGGGATTAATTGGACTGTAGACGAATGTTTAGCATCCGGACAAATTAGTTAGACAGACGATAAACGTCGAGCCTTTAGCGTCTAGAATTTTTAATCGTTAGAATATTGAATCCAGATCCACTAGCCGGTTTAGTCTTCAAACGGCTATTGACAGCTGACCGTGTAGATGGAAATTTTTAGAACACTGGTTTTAATCTGATGGAAATTGTGTCCAAACCTGTAAACACACTCGCGGTATTCTTGCTGGATGTTCAGTCTTAACATCTGCAAGAGGAAAAAAACATTTGAAGTTCTCTAAGAACATAACTCTCTGAGACATCACTTAACCTACCTGGAATTCAGCTATCTTGTCCTTAAACTTTTTCTTCACAGATCTGCCAAGACAAAAGTTTATGTGAAACAGAGTTTAATCACATTGTTTAAGGAAGTGAAATCAAACTCACATAGTTGTGGCTGTTCTTGTTCTGTCTATACTCGTTCCTTTACCACAACCTGGTTTTCCACGATTTTCCATATTTTGCCATTAAAGATTGAAAATGCAAAGATTTCACAAAATGCAAGATTGAATATGACAATGAGATTATTCATCCCAAATCTTTAACCTCTCTGTCCATTTCTTCTATCTTTGCTTTTATGAGACGAGAGATTTTTCCCACTTCGTCTACATCTCTTTCCATCCTTTTCTTGATGGCTGCAGGAATCAACAAAATCAGAAATCATTTTTTTGCTCCAAATCCAATGATTTATATCTCAAACCGATTTGTTTTCATATATAACACATAGATCAAAGAGTTCATTACAACAAACACATTGATTGTCCTGAAATTGTTTACTCTTTAACATGTTTGATAGTATATCTTGTCAGAATCTCAAAAGATCAGTTACCTTTCATTGCAGGAGCCTTGGTTACAGCTTTCGTCTCCTCGTGTGCTTCCTGCACTCAAGATTCCAAAATTCACAGGTTAATCGAACACGAGTCTCTTGTATCACTTGCCCTAAGGTGCAAACCAATTCATTTGAAGATCTGATCATTGTATTCATACTCATCATGCTCAGATATACAAAAACTAGTTCAAGAGTTTAGAGTTATCCAATTCCATATATAGGAGTCGATAGTTCATGTCCTAATCGATTCGTCTTTCACTTGCTCGATAGATAAGAATCCGAATCAAGAAAAACATTACCTGAAGCTTCCTGAGGTGCAAATCCAGTTTCTCATACTGTGTCTCAATGTCTTGAACCTAAAATAGGACCAAAAACAGGAAACAAAGATATGAATATATGTCTGAATATTGATTAAGCAAAGGCACAATCATGGTATGGAGAAAAAACCTTGTTGAAGAAACTGGTCAATCCAAGTTCTCCAGAGTTATTCGGCCCATATCCTGACTCGATATCGCTTCTTGTAGATTGATTCCTGGGGAATTCAAGGGAACCCTGAACAAACACATTCGTTGAACTTTGATCAAACAATTTCCATGAACGTCTATCAAAGAAATTATTCATTTTATGGTACAATCTTTGAATAAGATGATCTTTATCTCTCAAGAGAAACATAAGTCAGCAGATTTCTGGTAATGAGGGAAAGGTTTTAAGACGGTTTAATTTGATACATGAGGCATTAGAAACCTATGATTGTATCTTGAGACTGATTGCAACGTAAGAAAAGTCATCTGCTCAACCTTGCATCCCAAGCAACTAATAAAACCTATGAGTCTGAGTCTAACTCTTTCATGAAACCGGCAAAAGGGTAAAAGAGGATGAACAATCTGAAGAATCGTTCACATTGTTTGTGATTATTTTTTGAAATGCCCATAAAAAGTGTTTTAACGAAACGTAAGAACAAGAAACAGAGCAATATGAACAGAAAAGCCAAACCTTTAAGAGGTCGTTCATCGTCGGAGAAACTGAAGAATGACCAAAAATGGAAGAAGAACAAGAGCCTTGACGTATAATCAACCAAATCAAATGTTAATATATAAATACTTTCTGAAAAAAGAAAATAATAATAAAATTTCTGATGAAACAAAAAAAAAATCACAAGATGAGGAGAGGCAAGATCTCTGTAGGAACCTGGTTGTGTAAGAAAACCAGATCCAAGTTTTTCCCTTTTCCTTCCCCGTTGAGATAGAGAGAGAGAGAGAAGAGAGAGAGGGAAGAAACAAAAGCTTCGTTTCCGTACATAGCAAAGTTCGGAAATCAGAATGCTCCGGACATATACGGTCCTCCATTCAGATACGATGCAATCAACGGCTGAGATTTGTCCGTGTTCCCTCTGTATAAATTTCTTCAATGCTGCGACTATGGAGGTGGCCAGCACTGCCACTGATGCCTTACAGCAAAAGTAACGATCAACGGTCGTGGAAAGTAAGGATTCAGCAGATTCAGATGCTTTTTATTAAGGCTGAACTATTGAACAATGGGTTGGTGAAATGTACAACACTATCTGTACACTCTCAATTTTACAACACTTTTGAAAGGCCTCAACATCTTCAGTTATCATGTCTCGTTCTTCACTACCTTCACTCTGCTGTAGAATCGCCGCAGATCCTTCATGGCTTTCTCTTCAATCTGGATCGAACGGATTGAAGATGGAGTCTCAACCTCGGGTTTGAACCAACGATTTGTTCCTGGTGAATCCGAGGGAGACGCCTGTCCCGTTGTGACAGAGAATCCTGATGTTGTTGTCTTAGGACCCTGGGATAGACACTGTTGTCTCTTCACCTGCATAAGACATGACGTCAGAAACATCGGCTTTCTAACGAGAAAAACCCTAAATCTGTTGTGTCCGGTGACAGGGAAATGTACCTGCTGCATCTGAATGTCTCTGAGAGAAGGTCGAGCTAAGTGAGGCGGGGTTCCCGACGAAGCCCAAGGAGGTGTTCCTTTGTCCAAATCAGATTGCTGTATGCTTTTGGCTGAAGCCACGGGAATCGGCTTTGAAGACAAGAAGGAACTCAAGGGTATCTTCCCTTCGATTTTACCCGAAGAAGAATCATCCACCTGCTGATTTTTACTACTTCTCTCAGGATCGTGCAGCTGGGTTTTGCTTTGTTCGTTCTGGATTTCTCGAAGCGATGCAAACCCTTTTAAAAACTTAGCCCCACCCCAAGCAGGACCTTCGTATTTCGGCAATGGTGGAGGAGTGACGGGTTTAGGGGTTTCGTCAAGAGCGCCGCTCAGGAACAAGGAAAGGCCTCCTTTTCTGTTCTTTTTCTTGGTGTTTGTATACTTCTTTTTCGACGAATCCAACATATCTTTCTTCGACGACACAAAGTCTGATTCTTCCGGGAACTCCGTGGACATAGTTACACTCACCGAGTCGTCATTATCCTGCTCGAGTAAAAAGCAAAGCAATCACTAAGCCACAAGGATCATGAAAGCAAACATATCACATGAATGAAACTAACCTTAGGTATGAGAACTTGAGGAATTTCTTCAGTAACCTTGTTGTTCCGAGCCGTATCTGCTTCCACTTTCATTCCATCAAAATCAGGCAATGCCTCCACCTGTGTCAACCTCTGTTTGTTCTTTTTCTTCTTTTTCCGTGAACCCTCGGCTTTTCTGTGGGCTTTTCCATCAGACTGCGTAGAAGATGATGACTTAGTCTCAGGCGAAATCTCAACGGGAATCCCAAGCTCAGCCAGCGAATTTTCAAGATCCAGTTTCTTTTGAAGTTTAGCTATTTGCTGATCATCAAGCGCATGCCCCCTTGATTGCTTTGTTTCGAGGATCTCAATTTGCTGCAACTTTTTCCGCAAAGCTCGGACTTGTCTTGACATACACTGATTCAGATCATCCTGTGGTTGTAAAAATGAATCCAATCGTGAGCCTTCTTCAACAATGGACGAAAAGTGTTTCATATGGTTGTCACGAGTTCTTAGGATGTCGCCTTCACCCTCCTCCTCTTCACTATCTATAACAACTGGAAATGTAGCCGTCGGTGTTGGGAGTCGACGGAAACTCCATTGTTCAGTTGATTTATCATCCAGTAACTTCTCCAGATTAGCAAGTACATCAGGTGATGTACTTGCAAGAGCTTGTGATGAAACCGTCAAGATAAAGTCAAGGTTTCGGATAACAATGTCCTGCAGCCGAACAAAAACAGAATTAAGGAATGAAAGCAAATCAACTTCCACTGTAAAATTATCATTTGGCAAAAGCTCCTTGTTTCATCATAAATTTACTCTTTATCTCAACCACTCGGAGTGAGGGAAGGGTAAATACCTCACAGTACTTCTTGAGGTCATTTGCTTCGAGAGAATCTGCGATCTCAAGCAGTTGAATTGCATTTCGGGGCTCTACTATACACTCTGCAGCCACCTTCTCACATAAACTTTTCAAGCTAGGAACTTTCCTCTCACTAGAATCATCATGTTGGAGAGATGATATTAAATTATCAGAGTCCACATCGTTAAACATAAAACCCTCATCCAGTTCTTCGAGTTCTTTCCTGATGTTATCTGCTTGTACAGTGTGGCACTGCGTAACCGGATTAGGAGCATAGGCAGGGTGGTACAGAGAACTCACGACCATAAGATGTGTTTCGCCAACGGAAACTGATGTAGCCCTCTTCACACCGTGGAGACGGGTAAGAGATGGTGGCTTATCCTTAGCTTTCTTTCCGTCCCACATGTAAACCTCACCCGTACTTGTAACTGCAGCCGTCCAGTATTTACCAGCCGAGATGCTCATAAAACTTCTCCCGTGCAGTGAATACAACTGTACAGATTTAACAAATATTGTCAGTGACATATTCAACACTGCTTTTGCATTCTAATTCAGGGACTTCGTATTAGTTACAGTCAAAACCAACCTGTTGGCATCGAAGATTGGGATCCGAGGAAACCCAATAGAATAGAGCACCGTCTTCCGCCTGAGCCATGCTGTGTACCACTCCTGCAGCTATTGCAGTCAATCGAAGAGGTTTTCTACGATGAAAATTCAGAAGTGCATTCCCTGCTTTCTTCAAATTCCGGCAAATAATAACACGCCTTGGTGTCACAAGGCGATGACCCCAAGTAAACACCTGCCACACGATACAGGTTGAATCAGCTGAAACTGAAGACAATGATGATTTTTTTAAAATGTTCGACAGAGCACGGTACAACAATAGACAAATGTAAGATGACTCGGACACAACAAAATCGAATGTCTGAATCACAAAACTCTAAAATTTCATAAGAAAATTCACCTCTCCATCATCCCGGAGCACAATCGTATGGTACTTAGCACAAGCAATCGCTATGAAAACCTTTCCTTTCAAGTAATCAACCAATCTCGGAGAATAATTTGATGCTGAGTTTGAGGTTCCATAACCAAGCTGCCCTTCCCTGTTGCAGCCCCACGTGTAAACTTCACCAGATTCAGAAACTACGGCTGTATGTTTGTTTGCCGCAGAAACAGCTACTATCCTCACCTTCAGCGAAGTCACTCTACGGGGTGTAGGCTGGGTATCCACAGAGGTATAACCAAGCTGACCCTCTGCAGGGCATCAAAAACCCCTGTCAAATTCTCGGGGGAAAGCACCATGTGTCAACCCAAATGGATTTGACATAGCTCTCATATCCGTGTGTTATTCACATTAATGGCTTAAGCGCCAAACTAGGGTGTACATTGACTAGACTCGTGGAGACCCATTCACATAAAATAGGAAGCCCAATGAAGTTTTACCTCTATTAGAACCCCAAGTGAATACGTCCCCGCCCTCTGTGGCAATAACCGTATGATGCTTAGCGGCAGCAACTGCCTTTACTCGGCGAGATCCTAAACCATATATCACCTGGCGGGGAGTAATAACTGCAGCTTGACCACTGATAAAAACAAAAGACAAATCTGATTGTGGTTTACATAACCTATCAAAAGCCTAGGTTCCCTTAAAGAAGATAATCAAGCACCATCTATGGCCCTAGACTCAAATATATGAAAGCACCACCATAGTCCATATACATTCATCGTGAGGGCTCAAAACACTTAAAAGTGAAGTAACATTCTATCAAGTCAAACCTCGAAAATGTGAATCTTAAAGTGATACCATATGTAACTGGAACATTTGCTTTGAATCATAGATCATGATCACAAGCTTTTGGTTAGGATGGGATCAATCAAATTCCGGGATTGGTACCTGTGAATGTCAAACTCAGCATGCCCAAGGCGACCACCCCTTCCAAATCCCCACGTGTATATTTCTCCATTGGAACTAACAGCCACACTGTGGAACTTGGAAGCAGAGACCAGCTTAATATAACACCCATGCAATGAATCAATTCTGCAAGGTAGCTTCTGAACATGTTCATTGCCAGTTCCAAGTTGATAGTTTGCACCATTTCCCCAGCTGAAAACCTCTGTCGCCACTGGAAATAATAAAACAGTCAATATTTTTAATTTCTCACAAGTTTGAAGAGGGAGAGAGACGACCTCTTGTCGCGGTTAAGAAGAGCATACCTGAGTTCTTTTTCTCATCAAAGACCTGAGTCACAGGTCCTGAGACCATATCAACTGGTGTTCGAGATTTAAAGTCTTCAAGAATAATAGAAGCACCTGATTGAATAAAGACACTGGCCACCGCAAGATGGCCAAAATGCAAAGCTCTGTGAAGGCTACTCCATCCAGATTCTCCATCCTGAAATGTACCACGGCCTATACAGATCAATCCCAGAATTATACATATCATCCTTCCATCACTATCCATAAGTAAACATGAGTATCTCTTTAACAACATATATATATATATATATATATATATCAACCAATAGACAGTCACTATGGCTTTACCAAGAACAATTTATGTACAAAAGCAAGGCAGGATATGAGGAACTGCAATCATGTCATGTAAAAAGACAAGAAAACATAGACACTTATGAAAAGAAACAGTGGTAAAGGAAATGAGGAACTGCAATCATGTCACCTTCTAGATACAAAGATACAAAATCGAAAAAACAATCGCCAATGGAGCGAAAACAAACAAAGGATAGATCACAAACCCTGGCATCAGGATCGGCACCAGCTGCAAGGAGCCTCCTAATGACGGGGATGTGGTTTCTCCAGGTAGCAATATGAAGAGGAGTCAAACCGTATGCATTCCTTAAATTTATATTACCCCCACTTTTCTTCAGTATGGTCAACGCTGACTCTACGTCGACAACTGACCCCTCCCGCACAGCAAACCACAAATCTTTATGGGAGCCTATATGTGAGCTCTTTCGAGGAGTATGCGAATTCATCTTTTGGATTTGAGGAGAGACTGTCACTTCTATAATTCCAATAACTGATGAACAGGGGAGTTCAATATTCCCACTACAATCTTCTTAATAGCCTGGGCCTCCAAATGCGTGCCTTAACCAAAAACTTACAAAATCAAGATTCAGTTTCAGCAAATCAACCGAAAGACAATCAAAATGACACCTGCTCTTGATGGAGACTAATACCAGATAATCCATGCTAGAACTGGATTGGTAACGTGAAATTATCCAAACAAATTACTCCAATTTTCCCAAGAAAATTGTTCCTATGATAATTCTCCACCACTCATGAGCAGCCGTCACTTCATATGAATGCGAACGAATCCTGATCAGAATGCAACCGATGTTTTAAATCAAATTGGATTAACAATTTTTACACCATAGGCTCAGATCTTCTGAGGAAATATAGACAGATAAGACTAATAAAGTGAAACATAAAAGCCTCAGACCTTTTCGATAAAGAATTAAAAAAACGAAAAAGAAACATAACGAACATATTACAGTGATTCATATAGACCAAACTACAAATTTTTAAGGGAAAACCACGCCACTGAAACTCCTAAAAGAGGAAAAGACAAAAAATACAACCTTCTATCAACCCTTGAATTCATATACTTGGAATGTATTCAACTCTGAACCTAAACAGAGATCCGGATTAAGAACTTTAAGATGTACAGACGGATAAATAAGACAATGAATCGGATCAAATACAACATACAATAGCTGATTGCGCTTTCCAAAACGAGGAGAACATCTAAGCTAGATCTCCATTGCATTGTCAAAGAATAAGCACGACATAAAATCGAACACTTGTTGGGCATACTGACAAAAAATTGAGAAAGGACAAATCGGGGATGAGAGACAACAGTTGCTGACATCAAAATTCACATTGAAAACTCCAGATAGAAATTTCACCTAATCTTGGAACATTTCCCAGGGCTCAATGACTGACAGAATCGGACGAGTCACAAAACAGACATAATCAATTCCCACAAAAGAAGAGACAGAATCAGGCTAAACCACGAGGAAAATACCTTACGAAAGTCAAATAACAATTTCAGAAGGCACCCATAATTCAAAATGAAGATTTTAATCGAAAAAACTCAGAATTCATATCCTTGCCCACCATCATCGGAAAAAAAAGCGAATAAAAAAAACCCGATTTTACCTGAGACTCGAGTGAAGAACACCGATAATAGAAGACGAGGGAGAGAAAGGGTAAACTGAAACAGAGTTAAAAATAAAAGGTAGGGACGAAGGAATCTTATATGAAGAAGATATACGTGAAGAAGCGGATCGAACAGAGAATATACTCGCCGAAACACAAGCATAAAAAATCTTCCGAGCGAACAGTATTGGGAATAGGGATCTGCGGTGGAGGGTGGTTTCGTAATTAAAGGGATATAAGGAAGAAATGACGAAAAAACCCTTGTGGCAGAGAGTTGAGACTACTAAAGTGACGTGCGACGAATTCGGTGGAGAAGAGGAGTTGCGTTGCGTATAATATAAAGACTAGAGAGAGAGTCCTCGTGCTGACACGTGGCACAGATGTCTGTATTAAAAGCAATGTTCGATAAATCGGCTTGCCAAGTGGCCACCAAAACGGTGTCTCTATGCGGTGTCCGGCGTCACATTCTCGTCGCCGGCTACACAATCCGGTGAAGCTTGCTCTCTCCCCGTACTCTCACACCGTCTCCGGTGTCAGTCTCGATGCCAAATTGCTCTTTAATAGAAACGAACAACAGATTATATCGTCGTGGGGGCCGTTAGCGCCGCTGTTAGTTACGGGCTCGAGATGGTCGACGGTGAGAACTGCAACCGCAAAGGACGGCGTAGTCGCCGTTTCTAGGAGACCTGTCCGATTTGGTGACTCTCGTTGCATGTACTCGTGCCAGGGAGGATGACGGAAATGGTGGATTTGGGTTATTCGGCGGAGGCTTTGCAATGGTTCGAGAAAATGCAGAGTTCGTCGGTAAAACCTAATGAGGTCTCTTTCGTAGCACCAAAACTTGTATGGAGAGAAGTTTTTTGGAAAATTTGAATCAGTTAATGGCAACATCAAGAGACCAGAAGAAAATTCCATGGCAAGATCACAACAAAATACAGAAGAAAAAGAAAGCATATGCCCTCAAATGGGGAATTCATGCAATCATCATTCCTAGAGCTAAAAGTTATTCAATCAACAAACAACACAGTAAAGATTTCGACTCAAGGGTATTGAATCCGAACAGACTCCTCTTCACTTGGCACTTGAGAGCTGGGAACGCATAAGCTTAGCCGCATCAACCATGTTCTTCAACGCTGGTTTCACCTCCGTGTACTTGCGGGTCTTCAGACCACAGTCAGGGTTCACCCACAAGATGTTCTGTTCCAGAACTGCGAGCATCTTGTTGATTCTATCGGCAATCTCTTCCGTTGATGGTATCCTTGGAGAGTGGATGTCGTATACACCAGGCCCAATCCCAGCTCCGTACTTCACTCCTTCTCGGAACACTGATAAAAGCTTTTCGTCCGAACGTGAGTTCTCTATGGTTATGACATCAGCGTCCATGTCAATGATGGAGTGAATGATGTCGTTGAAGTGGGAGTAACACATGTGCGTGTGGATCTGTAAAACCACCGAAGAAGAACCAAACCACGGGTTAATCAGAAGAAAACATCAATGCACGGTGTTGTAAGAAAGATTGGAGAAGGAACCAAACCTGAGTGCTGTCTTGAACACCACAGTTGGTGATTCTGAATGAGTGGACAGCCCAGTCCAAGTAAAAGGCGTGTTCGGATTTCCTAAGAGGCAATCCCTCTCTCAATGCAGCCTCATCTATTTGAATCACACCAATGCCGGCATGTTCAAGATCCTCAACTTCGTTCTTGATAGCTAGAGCAATCTGGTAGCAAGTCTCGTGCCTAAAGAATTTACAGATACAAAAAGGGTGATTTATTGAACATTTTGATCTTTCTCGTTTCAAAAGTTCCATAGCATTATATTTATGTACCTGGGTTGGTCGTTTCTGACAAAGGACCAGTTCAAAATGGTAACAGGACCTGTAAGCATTCCCTTCATTGGACGAGAAGTCATGCTTTGAGCCGTCGAAGACCAGAAGACAGTCATTGGCTTGGGGCGGCTCACATCACCATAGATGATGGGTGGTTTCACACAGCGAGATCCATAAGATTGGACCCAGCCATTAGCAGTGAAGGCAAAACCAGACAATTGCTCTCCAAAATACTCAACCATGTCATTTCTCTACAATTTAGTAAAACGGAACCCAATGAGAAACGGTAAAACATTCTCGAGTAATTAGTTTCAGTCATTGCATAGCTCACCTCAGGCTCTCCATGGACAAGGACATCGATGTCAAGCTCCTCTTGAAGGTCAACAACCTTCTTGATTTCTTCTTTGATGGCTTTAACGTATTCTTCCTCAGAGATTCTAGAAAAAGAGATACCAGCAAGGCATTTGTTAACATGATAAGGCAACAAAGAACTATTGACACAATTGTGATCAATGCCCCAATATTGAACTTTTAAGACACTAACTTCTTAGCCTTGTATTCACGGCGAACCCTCCTGAGCTCCAGGGTCTGAGGGAAGGACCCAATTGTAGTTGTTGGGAGGATAGGGAGATTAAGCTTCTTCTGTTGAGCATCTAGCCTAGCACTGACATTAGTGGCACGGCGATGGTCAGAGCCCTTCAAAGCAGCAGCCTGAGAAAACAAGATTCACATAAGAGAATTCTACCAGACCAATCATTGAATGTGAATATATTGAATCTAATCAAAACTTACAGCCTTCTGAACAGCCTCATTGGTAACCCTTGGGGAAGACCTCCTTGAAGCCAAAGCAGCAGCATTGGAAGAGAAAAAGGCCTGGCGGAAGAAAGCGACATTTGAACATTTAAGCCGCAGAAAAGTCAAGGCTCTATTAAGAGTAAACAGTGTGCATGTACAAATTTGCCAAAAGAACAATACCTCATCCCTTTGACCAGCCAAAGACTTGGCCAATGCATTAACCTCAACAACCTTCTGGGCAGCAAAAGCTAACCATGACTTGATTTCAGCATCAAGCTTAGGCTCGTTGATAAGGTCAACAGCAGTGTGGAGGAGTGAGCAGGAAGTGGAGACAACAAGTTTGTCTGCACCAATACAAACATGACAAAATTAGCATTTTTGTCATCCATGAACGCAGGCAATGTGCCATATAATGCTTTACGGAAGGTAATACCTTTACCAACAATGCCCTCGATCTCCGCAAGGGTACTGAGAGATGCAGCAAGGTCATTGGCCCAGATGTTCCTACCGTCGACAACACCAGCAAATAGATACTTGCCCTTGGGGAAACCAGCCTTGATCAGATCAAGGGTCTTGGTTCCACGAACCAAATCAAATCCAAAAGCTGTCACACCCTTCAAGGAGGTAAGGGTCTTGTATGCTTCGGCAGGGATATCAGCGAAGTAGGTCTCCACGAGAACGTTCAAACCAGAAAGAGTTGATTCAAGATCAGCATAAGCATCAGTGAAAGCCTGAAGCTTGTCACCCTCAAGATCCATGACAAGAAGAGGCTCATCAAACTGAATCCATGTGGCACCAGCTCCCTTGAGCTCTGTGATGACTTCCCTGTATACACATTCATCATACCAGAAGCATATCAGATGTTATTCATAACATCTGAGAAAAAAAGATTTAATATGAAACAAAATGTAAACAATTATCTCACTTGTAGATGGGAAGAATTTTGCCGAGAAGAGAAAGAAGATTGAATGTCTTCTCAACACCCTTAGCACGCTTGGAAAGCAACAAATAAGAGACAGGGCCAATAAGAACAGGGATGGTCTCAACACCAAGCTGCAAAAGTAACAACACATCAGTGTATCAGCATTTTATATATCATAACAATTTGTACAAGAATTATAGAGGAAAATTATCGATATGCTCTTATTACACATGATTCCATAAGCTTAAATTTTCAATAATTACTCCTGCTGTAGAATCACTTTACTCTCATTCTCAGAACACTGCACACACAAAAGTGAAGAAACGATACAAAGTGAAAAAAGATACGTACAGCCTTGGCCTCCTTGTACTCATCCACAGCCTTGTGAGATGCATAAGAGAAATTCACATCAGGACCCAATTCTGGGACAATGTAGTGGCTGCATCAAGCAAACACAAAGGGCATTAAAACATAACATACAAGTTCGGTAAGAAATGTCACAACAGAGAGACAAGAAGAGAGGTAAATCGTTACTTACTAGTTGGTGTCAAACCACTTGGTCATTTCCATGGCAGGCACAGATGCATTTCCTCTAGCCATGGAGAAGTAAACATCAAACCCAATCTCGCCACCATTCCATCCATATCTCGATGGGACAGCACCAAGCATGGCGGTGGTGTCCAGCACCTGATCATAGTAAGCAAAGGTGTTGCTTGGGATATACTTAATCCCAGCATCAGACATCTGTTTCCAGATGGATGATCTGAGATCAGCCGCAACCTTCTTCAGATCCTCAGCATTGCTCTTGCCATCCCAAAACGATTCCAATGCGAATTTGAGCTCTCTCTTGGGACCCATACGAGGGTATCCAACAACGTGGGAAGCCATTTTCTTTCTAAATCAAACAGCAAAAAGAAACCAAAATCAACTTCTAATTCAATCACAGCTTTACTTTGCTATTAACATGTTCATTAAAAGGAAAACAAAGCTTTACGATAATTGGCGTACTCATCGATATTAACAAGAACAACCCATTTCGGAGCAGAATCTGAAACATTTACGATCAGATCGAATAAACAATAACCAAGATAAGATCGAACACTTATGTTTACGTGTATTTAAACATTAGAGACAAAGTGAAAGTGGATCAAGGTCGCGGAATCCCAGAAAATCAATCATCGCGAAGATGACAGAAAAGGCGGGATTAAATTATAATTAACCAGTGAGAGACCAAACATCAGATCTACAAATCCAACAACACAAACACACAGATCTATACATTTCACTAACTCACTCACCGATAGATCTCAGTAAAAACACAATTAAAACAAAGGGATCGACGTTAAATCAAACAATTTCCAGAGAATTCACTTGGGTAGTAAAAAGAAAAGCATTAGCGAAGAGAGTGACACGAAGTGGAAGAGAAGAAGCTAAAAGATAGAAAGATGAAGAGAGTGGGGAAGTGGGGAATCCATGGGAACTCGGAGGCGTACCTTGCGGAGTGAGAATCGGGAAGAGAAGGGTGGGCTTGAGAAAGTGGTCACGATGGGAGAGACAAAGAAGAAGAGTGGATGCGTTTGATTATATATAGAAAAACATATATATATATTATATAGATAGATATTTTCGGCATATTTATTAAATTAAAATAATGTGCAAATCATTATGTACTCTGACTTGTATTTTATTCAGTGCGATACTTGTAATTATACGGTTTTTTTCTTCTATCATAATTGTTTTGTCAATTAAAATAAATCGTGTACAGCCAAAAAGATTATGTTCAAAATTATCAAATAATATACATACCAGATAAAAACTCGTTAAAAAGAAAAAAACATTATAAGACATTAAAAGTAACTTACAAATTAACGTTAATGAAAAAAATAAATTTGAATGGTTATATTTGTGGTTTGAAAAATATAAAATGATGATATTTATGAATGGATATTTTATAAATGTAATATTCAGAAATTTTATATAAGGGCAAGAGTTGAATTATAACATTTTTTCCTGAACTAAAATTATGATAGATGGATTTCTAGATCAAAATATTTTGTAACTGGATCAATCTGAATTTAAATTATTAGAATCAAAATAAATTCGGTTATGATATAATTTAGTTCAAATTATTTAGATTTAAATAATTCAAAATTTTTGGTTATGCGAGATGGAAATTTCTCTTTTTCGATAAGAATATAAAGAACTCTAAAAAAGTATTCATAAAATATAAAATAAATAATAAAAATTTATATATTATTTTTAATTGAATTTTGTTTTTCGGATTGTTCAAACGATTTGTAATTCACATCGGTGAGTGCATCACAAAAAAAAAAGTCCCGAACAGACGGACAGAACGGACGGACCGAATGGACAAGACAATGGCCGTGGAGAGAAAATAGATCACGTGGATGGACAGATCGCGTCCGACCGAGAATCACGAGATGTTGATGAGGATGCTTTGACCGATGGACGGGTCGTATCCGAGATTCGCGTGCAAGAGGACGCATTGACCGATGGACGGATCGCGTCCGAGATTCGCAGGCCACCAAATTTGAAAATGAGATTTTTTTGCGAAAACACCCAAATGGATGTCTTCCCGAAGTCCAAATTCGATGAAACCAAGATCATTGGAACCAACTGATATGATCCTGGAGGACGCCGAAGACGTGACCAACGATGCAGAAGAGGACGCGACCTGCGGCGCAGAAGAAGAAGAAGAAGGCGCGGTCCGAGACGCCAACAACACGGCCCGAGACGCCAACAACACGGCCCGAGACGCCAACAGCGCGGCCCGAGACGTCAACAGCGCGGCCCGAGACGCCCACAACGCGGCTCGAGACGCCCCCAGCGCGGCCCCAGACGCCCCCAGGGCGGCC
>CM071873.1:2996380-3009451 GCA_036759665.1 Gynandropsis gynandra | reverse complement strand
CCAAGGCCGCGAAGCTCAAAGACGCCATTGTCGGGATTCTTATGACCATCCACGCACATGAAGAGTATTCACATTCACATGAAGTCACGAGCCTAACAAACGTCATTCAAGCCGAAGCTCAACCCGCAAGGTCATTGATTAGGTTAAGTGACCCGCGTGTACTCTTTTTCCCCTTCGTCCGTTTTGTCCCACGGAATTTTCCGACGACGGGGTTTTAACGAGGCCGCGAGTCACTTATTCCCGCGACCTAATTAATAACCCGGGTTTCCAAGAAGAGTTCGCACCCCAACATGCACGTCCTACAAAGTTTATCTTCTTGTTTTATTGTTTCTAGGTATTAATGTGTAGCCTTGCATGAAGACTACCCATTAATGTCACATTTAATGTTTGCATGGCCTAGGATTCTATAAATGTCCGTCCATCCCCTCCTTGTAAGATAATCCAACTTTTGAAATTAAACTTTGAATTGATCTTTTTATCTTTCTTTTGAATTCCTTGTGAGTTCTTGGTTGTTGGTGCGTAATATCCAGGATCCTTTTGTTGGTGTGTCATATCCAACGATCGTTCGTTCTTCATTGGTGCGTAATATCCATTGGAGACGAACCGGTGAATCGAGAGCCTTCCGCAACTCTCGTGTGACCACTCGCCCCACACACCATTGTGCAATCCGTTGCAGCAAGGCATATCCCTTCCCTAACCTTGTCTAGAGCGTCGATTCAATCGGGATCGCGTCACCAACACTCAAAGATCTTTCAGATGAGTACTGGACCACCGCTGCAACATCAATTTTTCGGCGATATTCCGACGACTTCTCTAACGAGACCCCTAGTGCACACTTAAAACAAAATTTCGAGATTTCAAGCACGCTAAAGAGGCCTTGTACTAGATCCAAGACCAAGAGACTATAGGAGAAGGTTCAAGACATCTTAGAATACCAAGAGATTAAACAACAAGATCATTTGAAGGGTTTAGAGCCTCACGAGCCCATGGACCACACATAGACCCATCAAGAGGAAGTATCTTGGATTTGTGTCATTCAAATTCAAATTTGAATTCAAATTGTACCTAGAACACCTGTCATTTATGGCTTATTTATTGTATAGTCTTTAGGACTAGAATCTAGGAAAATTAGAGTCAATAAGAAACTTAGGCGTTTGAACAGGAGTGTAGTGTGGAGATTTTGTTTTGGTCTTTTTCCTTTTTAAAAAAGTCACGCATGAATAACAAATCAACAAGCCATGTTCGAACCAATTACAGATCAAACGAGCTTAGCTCATTGTTCTTGAGATTGAGATTCATCTCAGACAAATCGATCAAGTTCGACACTTGCTCGACTCGACTTATCAAGTAACAAACCACGGTTGTTTGTATGCTCAAGGGTTTTAGACGGTCTCACTGAGATTTGGGCCAACGTTCTTCAGTATATATTCGTCTATGGATTCAAAGGCATTCATCCGTACAACCGAGTGAAACACACGATCCAGCCTCGCATTAGTTGGTATCAGAGCCACGTTTTCACACGATTGAATCTATCCAAGTTTCTTAGTTCAAGTCGTTTCTTATTCAGCATTGTTGAGTCTTGGATGGAGGAGGTTTTCATTAACTAATTTAGTCCATAAAGTCCTTTTCCATTTCTGTTTTAAGTAACTAGTGCGTCTATCGATCTAGTTGCGTCTTGCTCATTTTATTTCTAAAGGATTTGGTTGTTCTCTCTCTTGTGGATTTAGCCAAGGAGTCATTTAGGGTTTCGATTAAAAAAATCGGCCAAAGAGCCTAAGAAAAAAAAGAGAAAAGAACGAAAAAACAAAGAGAAAAGAAACGGTCAAAGAGCCTAAAAAAACAAAGTGAAAAGAAAGAAAAACTAAAGTGGAATCAAAGAGCCCGAGGGGCCACTCTTTAGAGGCTGAACCAAAGAGACACCATCCTAATTTCATCATCAAAAGGGTGGCTCAACACACGAGAAACACACCACACGTGCGGCGAAGCAATTGGAACCAAACGACTAACACGTTTTGAAAATGTGAGCTCGAAGATCGGGAGTCCTAAGGAACCTGAGATCATTCCACCAAAGGAGTTTGAAGGAACCTAGTAGACCTCACAATCATCGGGGATTGAGCTTGATAAGAAGTTTGAGTGATTATCTTCGCTTGAATTCATTTGTGCATATGTTTATTCTCAATTTCCAACAAGAGAGAAGGGTCAGTGAATAGAGCACCAGAGCTTCAAGTGACATGAGAGGAGTTTCAAGCTCTCCAAGAGCAAATCGTAAGTCTCACGCGTCTCCTCACGGTTCAACAACGACCACCGCGGCTTGAGAGGAGATAACCGGCTCATTCAAGGCCCAATCATGATCAAGCTAGGCCTGAGATACCACCTAGGGGAGGCCAAGGACCACATCTTAGAGTCGACCTAGAAGAAGAAGAAGATCACAATGCAAACATGCGTTTTGGCCTACACAGCGGGAGAGGTGCAAACGGACCTTCCGATGACGAAGATGATCTACCCTTCGTGGCAAGACGAGGGCAAGAGATAGGAGCACCACATAGAGACTTCCATGACCATGAAAACAGTGGTGTGAAATTGGACATTCCCATGTTCAACGGGGGTAGCTATCCGGAGGCATATTTGGAGAAGAAAAGGCACACGAAGATGGTGTTTGATCTCAACGAGTACACCGAGCACCAAAAAATCAAACTAGCCACTGCTAAATTTAGTGACTACACTTTGATTGGTGGGATCAACTCATCCATTTCAGAATGATGAACGGCGACCAATCGGTCAGCACATGGCGGCAACTCAAGCAAATCATGAGAATCCGGTACGCACCTTCGTATTTTAATGAAGAAGTGCATAATAATCTGAATTTTCTTGTGCATGGATCCTTATTTGTGGAGGATTACTACAAGGAGATACAAAAGTTGATGGTGATGGCGTAAACTCAAAAGGACGAGTGGACCACCATGGACCGCTTCAAACGGGGCCTCAACATCACTATTTTGGAGCAAGTGGAGCCACATCGATGCCAAACACTCAACGAACTGCTGGATCTCGCCATATTATATGAGAGATAACCACTGATGAGGTCGAGGCACCAACATTACGGAGGAAACAGCTCAAATACATGGTAAATTTTCTCATAGAACAGCCCCCCGGACCAAGCAGACCGCTAATCAGACCGGGCAACCTGAAGACCGGATCGAGCAGAACAGCGACCCGCACGCTCAGATGTGCGCCCGGACAGGGCACCACCCAACACGGACCGAGCACAACAGTCAGAACAACGACTCGGGCAGAATTCGAGGGGAAGCGACCGAGCACCGAGGCCCGATCCCAGACCTAACTTCCAACAGCCCAAGAGGGGGAACACAGACCCGCAGACATTTCAAACCCGAGATATCACTTATTTTTTATGTTCCGGACCAGGGCATTACATGCGGAATTGCCTAAACCGACGTTCTATGGTCATTCTCGAAAACAGTGATATCGAGTCTGATCATTCATCCGATTGAGAGCAAGACGTAGAGGAGATAAGCTCAGAGGAGGAGATAAGCGAGGAACCAACGCTTGGAGGACTCTTGGTGACAAGACGTGTCCTCATCACACAACCTAAGGACGATGCGATCGAACATCGGGATAACATATTCCACATCCGAGGCCATATCCACGAAAAGATATGCAGCATCATCATCGACAGTGGAAGTTGTACCAACGTCGCGAGCACCATTCTAGTGGAGAAGATCGGACTCTCCACCCTCAAGCATCCGAAGCCATACAAGCTCCAATGGCTCAATGATAGCGAAGAGACGAGGGTCACCATGTAATTTCGAGTACCGTTCCGGATTGGAAGATACGAGGATGAGATCCTTTGTGATGTGGTACCCATGCAAGCAAGTCACCTCTTGCTTGGTCGTCCGTGGCAGTACGATGCAAAGGAGTAGTACGACGGCTACACCAATCGATGTTCCATCCGACACAAGGTCAAGAAGATCAACCTACTGCCCTTTTCGCCGAAGCAAGCCTACGAAGATCACATTCATATCATACAGCAAGCTAGGAAGGTTGAGGAACCCAAAAATTCGCTCATCATCACCAAGGGTGCCAAGAAGGCATTGCCCGTAAACCGGCCGATGGTTCTCGTACAGTATAAAGAGACATTATTGATTGAAGAGGCTACTAACGCTTTACCATCACCTATTGTTCATGTTTTACAGGAATTTGATGACATCTTTTCTGAGGAGATACCACACGACTTGCCACTGGTGCGAGGCATTGAGCACCAAATCGACTTTGCATCGGGAGTTTCCATTCCAAACAAGCCGACATACCAAACCAACCTGGAGGAGACAAAGGAACTTTAGAGGCAAGTAGAGGAGCTCATGGAAAAGGATATGTATGGGAGAGCATGTCACCTTGCACTGTTCCTGTCATCCTCATGCCTAAGAAGACGGTTCGTGGCGAATGTGCGTTGACTGTAGAGCGTTCAACAACATCATGATTAAGTATCGCCACCCCATTCCTCCTTTAGATGATATACTAGATGAATTGCATGGTTCTTGCATATTCTCTAAGATAGACCTTAAGAGCGCATACCACTAAATTAGGATGAAAGAGTGAGATGAATGGAAAACCGCCTTTAAGACCAAGCATGGGTTGTATGAACGGCTAGTGATGCCTTTTGGTTTAACTAATGCACCTAGTACATTCATGAGGTTAATGAATCATGTTCTTAGGGCTTTCATTGGAAAATTTGTGGCAGTATACTTTGATGACATCTTAGTATACTCTAAGAACATTAGGGAGCTTGTAGAGCACCTTAGAGCGTTTTAGGTGTTCTTAGAGCGGAAAAGTTATATGCTAACATGAAGAAATGTGCCTTTGATACTAACAAGTTGGTTTTTCTAGGCTTTGTTGTTAGTGAGCAGGGTATCCTTGTGGGTCAAGAGAAGGTTCAAGTTATCAAGGATTGGCGGGCATTGAGCACGGTTGGAGAGGTCCAAAGCTTCCTAGGCCTCACGGGGTTTTACCGAAGATTCGTCCACAACTTCAGCATCATTGCGGCACCAATGATTGAGCTCGTGAAGAAAGAGCGAGCCTTTGTGTGGGGAGACACGCAAGAGAGAGCGTTCCAAATGCTCAAGGAGAAGTTGATCCACCCGTCTCTCCTATCTCTCCCGGACTTCACCAAGACATTCAAGATCGAGTGCGATGCATTCGGAATAGGGATTGAAGTTGTTCTTGTGCAAGACGACTGACCTCTTGCTTACTTCAACGAAAAGTTGGGAGGAGCTCAATTGAACCAGCCAACATACGACAAGGAGATGTACGCACTCATCTGTGCGCTTCTAACTTGGCACCACTACCTATGGCCAAAGGAGTTTGTGATCCACAATGATCACCAATCGCTCAAGCATCTCAAGGGAAAAAAAACTGAACTAAAGACATGCCAAGTGGGTGGAGTTCATAGAGACGTTTCCTTACGTGATCAAGTATAAGCAAGGTAAGGAAAACATAGTAGTTGATGCATTATCTAGGAGAGTTACCTTGATATCGGTTATGCATGCTAAGATTCTAGGGTTTGAGTTCATCAAGAACTTGTATGAAGTTCATCTAGACTTTATAGAACTCTATGAATCTTGTCTTAGGGCACATAGAAAGAACTATTATTTTCGTGAAGGATTTCTATTCCGTAGAAACAAGCTTTGCATTCCCCATAGTTTTATTAGAGATTTATTGGTGCATGAGGCACATGGGGGAGGTTTGATGGGTCATTTTGAGGTAGCTAAGACATTAACATACTTACATGAGCACTTTTATTGGCCTCATATGATCCGAGATGTGGAACGAATTTACGAGCGTTGCAATACGTGTAGGAAGTCTAAGTCCAGGTTGCAACCTCAAGGGCCTTACACGCCCTTACCCATAACTAGTGAGCCTTGGGTCTATATTTCTATAGAATTTGTGTTAGGATTGCCTAGGACTAGGTATGGTCATGATTCCATTTTTGTGGTGGTTGATAGGTTCTCCTAGATGACGCATTTCATTGCATGTAGGAAGACTAATGGTGCATCACATGTAGCCAATCTCTTTTTTAGGGAAGTAGTGAGATTACATGGTATGCCTAGGACCATAGTGTCGGATCGGGAGTCCAAATTTTTTAGTTATTTTTGGGAAACCTTGTGGGGGAAGCTAGGGACCAAGCTATTGTTTTCAACAACGTGTCATCTCCAAACCGACGGCCAAACCGAAATGATCAATAGGACCCTACCCACTTTATTGTGTGCTATGGTTAGAGGAAACCTTAGGTCTTGGGAAGATTGTTTGCCCCATATTGAGTTTGCATATAATCATTCCATGCATAGTGCATCTAAGTTTTCTCCCTTTGAGATTGTTTATGGGTTCAACCCATTAACCCCTTTGGATCTAATGTCTTTACCTTTGAATGTGTGTCTTAACTTTGATGGTAAGAAAAAGGCAGAATTCGTAAAGAGGATCCACGAGAAGGCACGGGAGAACATTGAGCGGAAGACGAAGAAAATTGCGGACCGGGTCAACCAAACAAGGAAGAATAGAGTCTTCCAACCGGGAGATCAAGTGTGGGTTCCTTTTCGCAAGGAGAGGTTTCCCGAACAAAGTAAAAGCAAGCTTTTACCTCTTGGAGATGGGCCACTCGAAGTTTTGATGAGGATCAACGACAATGCATATCAATTTGATCTTCGAGGTAAGTACAACATTAGCTCATCATTCAATATCATTGATCTTATCCCTTATGTTGCAGATGAAGTAGATTTGAGGGCAAATCCTTTTCAAGGGGGAAGGAATGATGAGGGCATCACAAAGAAAGCAAGCCTTGAACGGACGAACAGAACGGACGGGTTGAACAGGCAAGACAATGGTCGTGGAGAGGAAACATATCATGCGGATGGACGGATCGCGTCCGACCGAGAATCACGGGATGTTGATGAGGATACCTTGACCAATGGATGGCTCGCGTCCGAGATTCACGGGCTAGAGGACGCATTGACCGATGGACGGGTCGCGTCTAAGATTCGCGGGCCACCAAATTTGGAAATGAGACTTTTTGCGAAAACACTCAAATGGAGGCCTTCCCGAACTCCAAATTCGATGAAACCAATACCATTGGAACCAGCACTCAAAGATATTTCAGATGAGTACCGGACCACCACCTAAATGTCATTTTTCCTGCGACAATCCGACGACTTTTCTGACGAGACCCTAGTGCACACTTAGAGCCAAATTTCGAGATTTCAAGCACGCTAAAGGGCCTTGGACTAGATCCAAGACCAAGAGGCTACAAGAGAAGGTTCAAGACATCTTAGAAGCCCGAGAGATTGGAAAACAAGATCATTTGAAGGGTTTAGAGACTCACAAGCCCATGGACCACATAAAGACCCATCAAGAGGCAATGTCTTAGATTTGTGTCATTCAAATTCAAATTGTACCAAGAACACATGTCATTTATGGCTTATTTCGTGCATAGTCTTTAGGACTATAATCTAGGAAAATTAGGGTCAATAAGAAATTTAGGCGTTTGAATAGGAGTGTAATGTGGGGATTTTTTTTTTGTCTTTTTCCTTTTTAAAAAAGGCACGTATAAATAACAAATCAACAAGTTATTTTCGAACCAATTACAGATCAAACGATCTTAGCTCATTGTTCTTGAGATTTAGAGATTCAACTCACACAAATCGATCAAGTACGGGACTTGTTCGACTCGACTTATCAAGTAACAAACCACGGTTGCTTGTGGCGTCTTCTATTGTCATGAGAGTTCTAGAGGTGCATATGTTCAAGAGTTTTGGACGGTTTCATTGAGATTTGGACCAACGTTCTTCAGTACGTATCCGTCTATAGATTCAAATGCATTCATCCGCATAATTAAGTGAAACGTACGATTCAACCTCACATCATACACAGTATAAAATGGAATCTAGATGTAATAGGAATGGAATGAGTTATACAAATAATCTATATTTAAAATTTATCGAATTATTAGGATTGATTTGAATATTGTCGGATAAATGAAATGTCCACCTTTAATAACTAAAAGATTAATATTTTGTTGAAAGTTAATATTAATGGTTTTTTAAAATGTGGTAATCATGGGATTAAAGAACGTGAGGGGGAGAGTTGGTGGTGGTACGTGGGCTTTGGTGGGTGAGCTGCGTGGGGCCCACAGCGTGAGCTTTTGGGGTTTGGTGAAATTCCACCAACAAATAAAATATATAAAAATAAAATAAATATCGAAACTTTCAACACGCCGTCGTATACACATATTTGTTGGTGAGATTATAGTAGGTGAGGAGGAATAGAGAAGAGATATCGAATTTTCATTTATATGATTTTCAAAGCTTTACAGATAATAAATTAAAAAATACGAAAAAACAATCCCAATAATTTAATTTGAATAAAAAATAATTAGATATATATAAAATAATAAAAATTTGTGAGGATCAAGCTTTTATAAATATATATATATATATAGTATTAGGTTTATTTTAAAACTAAAAGAAGCAGAAGGATGATCATGGGGCAAGAAAAAATGAGAGAAAGAAAAAGAAGTATTTGGTACGTGAATTCCAATTGATATTAAGATAAATCTCTAAAAATATTTTTGTGATTATTTCTTCAATTCGAAGATTTATATTATGGAATTGCTAAATTGAATGGATCTATAATAGGAAAAAATTGATTTGTAATGTTGTTAGTGATATCATCAGAAATCATCAAGTCATCGTGGAAAATTAAGGTGATGATCTTTCCTCATCTCAATTTCGGTTTTATTGTTGATTTCTGAATAAGTTTTTACATTTAAAACGAGGCATGATCACAATAAGATTTTTAGAATCATAATGGGGAAATTGGGACGTTATAAGTGAATAATAGACCCAGACCTAAAATCGTTGAATGATGATTGATGATATATATGAGTTATTTTTTTGTGAAACTAAAGTGGTTAAAGATGATTTGGAAAATTGACATTCGACCAAGCGTCAAGGTCAGAGAACGTGGATATTCTGGATTCGGTGGTAGAATCAGGTAAGCATTTTGTCTAGTGTGTCCGATCAAGTGATTTTATACTCGAACCTTTGGAAGACGGCGTGTATGAGTGTGTCGGTGAGAGTTGTCACGTGAAGAGTATCAGGTCGATGACATTAATATTGTGACACTTGGATTAGAGGTGGTTTTGTACCGTAATGTGGTTGTGGTAACCTTTCAAGCGACGAAACACCGTAGTTAGTCAGATCCGAGGATCTGCCACCGTCGTACTATGTTGGGATTGTGGTAACCTTTGGAGCGACGAAATGTCGTATTGTACTGATGGCTGAGTACGTTGTGACCTTGCGATATCTTCAATGTGCTAGATTCGTGTGGACTCTGTGAGTTATGATCCGGTGTGGTACTAGTCTTAGACTTAGGATGGTTAGTCGCTTGAATAGAGCTATTTATGTGTATGTAGTGTGAAAAATGTTTATTTTATGTTACGCATTCGAGAGTGAAAGAATACATGGCACGAAATACGTGCATGTATGGAAGTCTTCGTACTCACCCCTTTGTGAGTTGTCGTGGATGTGCATATTATAGCAAAGAAAAAGTATCAAAGAGGTTGGACAACAACATGAGAGCTCAGAGCGAACTGAAATGAGAGACATGCATGAGGTCTCAATAAATTTTATTATACATTACGTATTTGTTTGATTATGATTTTATACGTTTACTTCCACTATATGGTTCGGACCATTCACAATTTGAAATAAAAGTATTTATTTTATTCTGTAATTATGTTTGAACGATGATACGCATAACCACCTCTTGTAGATGATTGTGGACACTACTGATCCCGAAATTATTCTCAGATGAAGGTATTACAAAATTAAAAATAAAAAAACACTCACCTTATATTATTACTTCATGGTGTTGTTTGCTTATGGTGTGGCCACCAAATAATTGGGATTTGTTTTACCTTAAATCTTTTTCATTTATTTACGACATAACCTCCTGAATTATACGTTGGCAACACAAATGAATTTGAAGTCGAAATCAATATATTAAAAGTTCATAAAATTTCTGGCTTCTCAGCCATTCTTGCTTCTCAGCAAGCCACATCAACATTTAAAAAAAAACCCATCCTACCCTTTACTTCACCGACTATTCTTCTCCCAACATCAATGTCTTTCAGTTTCCTCTCCATCGACTCTTCCTCTCCTCTTCCAAATCCTTAGTGACTCTCCATCTTCCTTTCTCAATAAAGGGATTCAATGGAAACCCAACCGGAAGCTTCGTCTAGGTCTTTTGGCATCACGGTAAACCCAACCGCATGTACATGGAGGTCGTGACACTGCGTGTGGTCTGTTGGTGTAGCGGTATCACACAGAGAGCTCTGCAGACGCCGAAACTCTCTTCTTCTTCCTCTTCCTTTCTCTCGGTTTCATCGATGGCCCAATTCTCTTCCTCTGGTGTAAGACGCGGTCTATTGGTGTAGCGGTATCACACAAAGAGCTCTGCAGACGCCGAAACCCTCTTCTTCTTCCTCTTCCTTTCTCTCGGTTTCATGATGGCCCGATTCTCTTCCTTTGGTGTAAGACTCTCTCTCTCTCTACCCCTCGACGATGATGCTTCTCTGGTTCAAATCATGCTTTTGATGTTGTTACATTTACTTCATCCCCACTCCATAGAAGGATGAACATCTAATTGTGACTTTTTCTTCTGCATTGTATTGTAGTGTTACAATATACTTTAAAAAATTGTAGTCCTTGGAAGGAAGCTCCTTACAATGATGCTGCAGAGAAAACCGCCCTTGGAGGACTATCTGTTGATGCTTTCCTTTCACAGGTTCTAAATATTTCCTCTTTCACAAATTCCCATTTTGGAGACATCTCTCGCGCTTGCAAATGCATATGCTGGTCGTTCTTGCCCTGTTTGTTCTCTGGTAGTGTTGATTATACCACAATTTGCATGAATTTCTTTATGTTATGCCAAGTGTTTGTTAATTGTCTCACTTTATAACTTAGACTATAGTATCTTTTCATTGGGTCTCAATGGTTAGTATTTTTGGTTTTGATTTAGTGGATTTTTTCAACCAGGGTAAGGATTAAATCCTTTGAGGAGTTGTTTTCAAACTTTCTAATCTTTGAAATTATCCATCTTTGCAGTGGTCACGAATGCCACTTTTAGACCCAATTCGGAGTGTGGAGTATTTGATTTACATTGGAGTCCCAACTGATCTGATCCATCTTCTGCCATCCGTGTTATAAGGAGAAGGCGTTTAGACCGCAAAAAGCAAAAGTCGGAAAGAAAAGTTTTCCAGTGCTTCATTTTTGGACCCGAGAACGCAGGGAAATCTGCATTACTGAACTGTTTTCTTGAATTCACATTCAAAAGAGAAATGTTATTCTATGTGTTAACTCGTGTATTTCTTCACATGAAGACTTTTGGACTACATTATTGGATATGTTTATTTGATCTTTCGCTGTTTTTTTTTTTGTTTCTAGGTCGTATGCTGATAACCATGGATCAACTACCAATGACCGCTATGTTGTAAATGTAGTTGATGAATCTAGGGTATGTGAATGGATATGCAATTTGTATCTCTATATGTAATTCAAGTGGTTCTTCTCCATACCATCAATTTGTATCTCTATACATGAATGCAGGGTGCAAAGAAAACCCTTGTGCTGCGGGAAATTCCAGAAGATGGACTTAAATGACTGCTTTCATCTAAAGAATCATTAGTTGCATATGATATTGCAGTCTTTGTGTATGATAGGTATATTTCCATCACACAACCACTCAAGGGTTTCTCTCATTCTCGAGATAAACCGATTCTAGCCATCGTTTTTCCTTTAGAACATAAACAATCATATGCATTGAGCTCACATATTAGGGTTTATGCTGTGACTACAATAATTGAGTTCACATATGTTCATAGTCAAGGCTTTAAATTTCTGCATTGTTTTTCCTTTTCCAAGTCCGGATGAGTCATCGTATAAGAGAGCAACTGAGTTGCTTGTGGAAGTTGCAACACATGAGGAAGACACTAGCTTTGAGGTCCCTTGACTTTCGTAGAGTTACTCTCAAAGTTATGAGATCCCCAAGAACCCTAATGAGATTCAGCTCACCTGTTCAAGTTCTCCATTGTTTAGGGATCCCAAGCGTGTCATTTTCTGAAAGTGTAAGTTCTCACCTGTCAATATAAATACATGAAGAAGAAGGTAGAATTAACATCCACAATGATTGGATCGATTCTGATAAAAGGAAATATAAGTTGAAGAATGCCTTTTGAGGTTATACGATATTGTATTGCAATTTTTTTTATCTATTGTTCAATCTTTGTTTTTCTTTCTATATGGATAATTTTAAAGTATTTTTTATGATCTATACTTAATCTTTGTTTTTCTATACTAAATTGTAAATTCTAAACATTTATTACATATCATTCGAATCTTTGTAAGAAATTTAAATATTCAACCATACCGTTTATTATTTCATTTAAATCTAAGACTTCTAAAATTTTATAGAATATGAAATTATAACCCACGCATCGTGCGGGAAATTTTTCTAGTGATAAAAATAATGTAAAGTATATGAATGAGAATTTATAAAAGGCTACGTATATGAACATTCTTAAACTTGGAACGAAATTTTTTGGGGGATTATCAAAAATACCCCTGTAGGGCTAACGTGCTTCAAAAATACCCTTGGCTGAAAAAAAAAAGTTTCAACTTCAAATCTACCCTTAAAATATTGATAATCTCATATTACCCTTGACGACAATTTTTCTCTCTCCTCTAGAGCACCTCTAATTCTCGCGCGAAAATTACTGCCCCCACACCCCACAACAGATTCGGCGAGAGTAGCTTGCAATCGGCATCAGATTCGCTGCCAATAGGTTTAAATCCTTTGTTGTCAACAAAGAAGCTTGCAATTAAGCACGTTCCGCAGAAAAACCAGGTATGTATAGTGAGTTTTTCGTGTTTCTCTTGTGTTTATTGCAATGTCAAAGGTGACAGAGTGGGTCACAGAGTCGTACGGTCGCACTGGGTCACAGAGTCT
>CM071873.1:2948361-2986602 GCA_036759665.1 Gynandropsis gynandra | reverse complement strand
AGACAACCGACTCAAACGACCCTTAGACCCCCTGCGACGCTCAAGCGACGATTGCGACCCAAACCGATTCACTGAGACAACCGACTCAAACGACCCTTAGACTCCCTGCGACGCTCAAGCGACCATTGCGACCCAAATCGACTCACTCAGACTCAACAGACTCACTGACACTCACACCCATTTCAAATGAATAAACCATTCTGGGACTCGACAGCCTGCAAACCCTAGAAATCGATGCTCAACCGACCATCGCGACCCAAACCGACTCACTGAGACAACCGACTCTTGCGACTCAACCGACTCACTGAGACTCAACCGACTCATTGACACTCACACCCATTTCAAATCAATAAACCATTTTGGGACTCGACATCCTCCAAAACCCTAGAAATCGATCTACTTACACTTATTGAAGATTGACTCGTGCTCTCTTCTCCACCGCTGCTGATTCTAGCCATTCCTTCTTGCCAACTTCGAATCGATCCCTCTCAAGTTCGAAATCACTTGTTCTTTCTTGTCTTTTACTCTCCCAGAATGCGGGTTTGGCTTTTACTCTCCCAGAATACGGGTTTTTTCACGTTCGACAATTAAGGGTAAATTTGTCTTTTCTCCAGTTTTTTTTCCCGATTAAATAATTATTTTAGGGAAGGGTGTTTTTGAAGCGTTTTAGCCCTACGAGGGTATATCTGATATTCCGCCAAATTTTTTAGATGCCTAAATTATATATATAATAATCCTTGCGAGGTTGCTTCTCGTGAAGCCACCTCAGCAAGGATTATTAAATATCACAAAAAAATCTCTTCACAAAAAAAAACTCTTCAACTCACCTATTTATATTTCATTTAATTTTGACAATAAAAGTTAATGATTTTTTAAATTCTCTTCACAAAAAAAATCTCTTCATATCACCTATTTCTATTTCATTTAATTTTAACAACAAAAAGTCAATGATTTTTTTAAATTATATATATAATAATCCTTGCAAGGAATTGATATCTTAAATATAAAAATTTTCTATTTTTTAAAATTAAGAAAATACTCAAAATATGTGAATTTTACACCAAATTAATATATACCAATATTAATATCATTCTACTTGAAAATTATATAAATATTAACATAATATCTCAATTTTTTAATCTTCCAAACAAAATCACAATTTAATTGTTAGTTTCTTATAACATCATTGGCTGTAAATGTTTGATTTTAGTTAACGTCTCATATTTTCATACAATACAACATTTTTATCTAATTAGAATTAAAAATTATCTATTATTTACCAAAACAAAGAGTAAAATTTTTTAAACATACAAAAAATAAAATACAATTATATTTTATTAAATAAAATAATGAGATATACTACCATACGTTATTTGATATATTATTTATTAAATAACAATAATAAAACTTCAAAATATATATGACTCTTGAAATACAAATAACATCATATAAAATTAACAATTATTTGTAATATAATATGAATCGTGTTAAATTATTTATTATTTTTCAATTTGTTATTTTTCTATATTATTGTAAATTTATAACAAAGTCCTTATACCGAGGGTTATTTTATCACCTACTAATTCAGGTCTTCCATTTAGATTGAGAAGATATAATTACCAGTCATAATGTGCTACACAATGACAATCAACAAAAGTCAATGACAAAGTTTTAAGCAATTCAGATTATCTTCCAAAGATAATCCAATTTAAAAGTATTACATTATTTGAAATAACACCAAATATATATATATATATATATTCCTCTATATTTACATTCCTCACATAATATATATACACACACACGTGTGAGAATTTTAGAGACACGAAGGACTAATACGGAAACAAAAGATTTTTGTTTTAATAATGTTGTGGGAGCATCTGGTGATATAGATGCCGAACCAAAGAACAAAACCGAGATGAATTTCCGGTTAAGATACCGGTTTAATTTCGAGTAGGATGTACTAACCGGAGAGGACAGGCTGGATTCCATTGAGAATAATGGTGATCGCGAGGTAAGGGCAGAGTTCGGAGACGGCTTTGGCCACCACCGCGTCCGCAGTGAAAATATAGCTGACGTGATTTCGAAACGCCATCACCGCGATTGCCTCCACGATGGATATTATTAATGATACTAACGTTACCACAAATGTCGAAAACGCCGCAGATCTGGGGTTTCAGATGATTATATCAAAATTTGATTTTCCTGATCTTGCTATTGAACTATAATAACTACTTACGCATTAATAATAAATTCAAATATATTAATCATTTTTTCATAAAATAAGATATACAATACATAACCATAATCGATTACACGAGTCTTACACGATTTTTTGATATGATAATCTATATGAATTTCAACTTTATAACAAAAAATTGATAAAAATCCGCGCATCGCGCGGGTCCTTCCTAGTAATAACAATAATAATAATAATAATAATAATAATAATAATAATAATAATAATAATAATAATAATAATAATAGTGGTTAATCAAATGTATACCTAACAAATGGTTTATATTGATATAACACGCATAGTCATTGAATAAAATAATAATAATAATAATAATAATAGTGGTTAATCAAATGTATACCTAACAAATGGTTTATATTGATATAACACGCATAGTCATTGAATAAAATAATAATAATAATAATAATAATAGTGGTTAATCAAATGTATACCTAACAAATGGTTTATATTGATATAACACGCATAGTCATTGAATAAAATAATAATAATAATAATAATAATAATAATAATAATAATAATAATAATAATAATAATAATAATAATAATAATAATAATAATAATAATAATAATAATAATAATAATAATAATAATAATAATAATAATAATAATAATAATAATAATAATAATAATAATAATAATAATAATAATAATAATAATAATAATAATAATAATAATAATAATAATAATAATAATAATAATAATAATAATAATTAGTTATCCAAAAAAGAGTAATTTACAATTGAAGGTAGTAAAATACAATTGGACAAACTCATCTATTACCATTTAATGCACACGAAATTTTTTACATATTTAATAACACATTTGTTTGCTTATTTACGTTATATATAATAAAAGGAATGTCAAGTAAATAGTACATGTTGCTTATTTTGCATCCTTTTATTTTATTTTTATCGTTTTGATCAAGACTCGCAATATTTGATTGGCAATATCATTTATTTGATGTCTCGATTTATTTTGCACGTACAAATTTCAAAAACTTTTTATAAAATGTTTGCTTAATGATAATTTGAAGAAAACTAGTTTTTTTAATAGTTTCCTATTTTTCCATCGATAGTTGTCATATTCAGGATTATTATTTTGGTTATCTATATGACCAATAGGTCGATTATCTTTTCTGTTTTACCTTGATCAACCTGGTATTACCAGCAATCTCCAAAACCATTTACGAACAATCACCTATTAATTTCTTTGCTTCAAATCGGCATTGACCTTAACTGTATTTTTTTATTATTCATTCCAGTCATCTTCACCACTATTACCGCTATTCCAATCATCGGTTTTTGGCTATGTTGGGACTCTCATTCGTTTCTCCCTATTTGCTAAAGAAAACACATTCAATCTTGTTTAAAAAAAAGTAAATTCCTTAATAAATCTTACAAAATCCACAAACCCAATGCAAAAGTTGTTTTAGTTCCTCAAGATATGGCCCCAAAGATTGCTTCCATGGAGTGGTTCGAAAAGAAACAATCGGATATAGGGCATTCACCACTGTCAATTTAGAAACATCAACAAACACATATTCTGGGAAATTCTCATCGTTGATGAATGTGGAAATCTGCAGACTCATACGAAACTTCATCACTCGCGAATGAGAAATCAGTGATGGATCAGCTCGGTTACTGCAATGAAATCGTATGATGTTTCGACGATGTTCGGACTGTGGAGAACGATGAGAAAATGTAAATCATGTTATTGGAGTACGCTAAAAGAGGAAGTTTGGCAACTCACATAAAGAATTCTGATGTGAACGATCTATCGGAATTCGTTGTGCGTCGCCACACCCTATCGGTACTCCGGAGATTTATCACATCAACGAGAATGGTTTCGCCCACTGTGACATCATGCTAGATAATATTCTGATGTTCGATGACGACGTTATTAAGATCGTTTTTCAAGCTAGCGAATAGAATTAAGAGTTATTAGGGGAGAAAATACGATGTTAAAAGGAGTGTAGGTCATAGGAATGCTTTTGTATATGGCATTGGAATCGGTAAACGGAAATGAGTATGGATCAAAAGCGGACGTGTGGAGGACTGGATGTGTCGTAGTTGAGATGCTCAACGGAAAAACGATGTGGAGTTGTATAGAATGATCAAAATTCATAGTATTTTTTATGTATATTAGTGTCGGAGATGAAATTCCAATGATTCTCGACGAATTTTTAGGAGAAGGAAGAGATTTCTTGTATAAGTGCTTTGTTAAATATCCCAAGAAGAGATGGAAAACTTATGCTTTTGAGCCATCCTTCCATAGTCGTCGATCGCCAAAATGATGATGATGAACGTGTAGAAGAATTCATTGTGAAATTGAAGAAAGAGGAAGTTTGGATGTCAACCAAAGGGGCTTTCAATTTTCCAGACAGGGTTTCGGAATTGTCGGATTCGTAGATGCAATATAAGCCTTATGATTCGCATGTTGTGAAAATCAGCAATGTTGCAAGTGATTGCTTACTCGAGTGGTATGTCTCAAAAAATTGGGCCACCATTAGGCTTAGTACTATTTTAGATCCATTATTATTTAGGAAAAAATAGTGATGGAGGCATGATAGACTCTTAATTAAAAGGAGATTTCGGGTCCAACCCAAACAAATGTCACGTTGGTCTTTTACATTGAAATATGCCTCAATCCACCCACCTAGAATCGATGGGCTCGAGCGATAAGGATAAAGAAGAAAAAAGATATAGATCTTTCCTTATCCTTCCATTGACTAGAAATTTCCTTCCAACGACTAGGAAATCTTCCAAGTCAATATTATCTCATCAGATCATCTTCTTTCCTGTTCTGAAGATTTCCAATGACCATAAAATCTTTCCAACGGCTAGTAGATCAATCTATTATCCAACATTTATACACTTTATTTATTTTAACATGGAATCTCTCCTATATAAAGGAATTCATTCCATTCGTAAGACAACATTGAAATTTTGAAAAAATAAGCTATTTTTCGGATTCTTGACCGATGTCAAGGACACAGTGACTTCAACTTGTTCCGAGAACAATTGAAGTCATTATCCAACTGTATTAAAAGGCTTCCACACCTCTTATGGTGTCCATCACCCCACACTAAACACCTTGATTTCAATTATCAATCTCCATCCTTCACTATAGCCAGACGAATCTTGAAGAGAGCCCTTAGACCAGTCAAGATCTTCAACCTTCATCCACCGTCACCAGACGACTTCTTGAGGAGTGCGCTTAAGCCAATCAAGAAATCAAACTTGACACAATGAATCCTACTAGAGTGATATGGGTTAACGAATTCTCCGTACGCGTTTCGAGTTTCGACCCCAAACGATCGAGGCTAACAGAATATCTGTAAAATTGTATGGTGTTTAGGCAATGGTCAAACCGTGGATAACAATGATGAGATGTAAAACATGTTATTGGAGTACGCTCAAAGAGGAAGCTTGACAACCTACGTAAAAAATTCTGATGTGAAGTATCTACCAGAAATAGTTGTCCATCGCTACACCTTATCGGTGCTCCGGGGACTTTGTCACATATATGTGAGTGGCTTCGCCCATTGTAACATCAAGCTAGATAATATTCTAATGTTCGATAATGGCATCGTTAAGATCATTTTGTTCGGGCTCGAGAAGAGAACTAGAGTTACTAACAGAGAAGAGATGTTATTCGAAGGGGTACAAATGAGAGGAACGCCTTTGCATATGACACTAGAATCGGTAAATGAATACGAATACAAATCAATAGTTGACGTGTGGGATCCCGGATGCGAGGTAGTTGAGATGCTCAACGACAAAACAATATGAAGTTATAAAGAATGATCGAACTTAATGGCGTTGTTGATAGGTATCGGTGTTGGAGATGAACAACGAATGATTCTCAAGGATTTATCAGGAGAAAGAAGAGATTTCTTGTCCATATGCTTTGTTAAAGATCCTAAGAAGAGATGGACAACTGAGATGCTTTTGAGCCACCCCTTCGCAACTGTCGATCACCTTAATGATGATAATGATAATCGTGTAGAGGAGTTCATTATGTAATTAAAGAAAAAGAAAGTTTCGTTATCAGTTGGAGGATTTTTCGATTTCCTGACTGGATTTTGTAATCGTTGGATTTGCAAATGAATATAAGTCATACAATTTTTCGAACGTGAAAATCGAAAATGTTACAATTGATTGCTTACTCGATTGGTGTGTCTCACAAAATTGGTCACCATTAAACTTACTTACCTATTTTAAGTCAATTATTATTTAAAAAAAATCATTTTTAGTAATGAAGCTTTCGTCAAACCTACACAAGCCACGAATCTTGGTCATGCCGATAGATCTAGAGACTGAGGAGAAAGACGAAAGAGATGGCTAAGAGGCGAAACAAGACGGTGAAATTGTTAAATGAGGGAGAGATCTAAGGTTGAGGAGCCGATTTGTTCATCAGAAGGAAGTCGACGTAGAAATGATATCCTTACAAAGTTGGAAAAGAGAAAGGCGAGAAGACAAGAATAAAAAGAAAGAATAATAAAAAGAGAAGAACAAGGGATGCGAAGATGGTAAAAAGAAGATAAGGAGAAAAGTCTTGGTTAGTGAATAGTTTATGTCGCTCACTTGGCATCATTTTATGCTTTTGATTATGCATAATATTTTGATGGCACTATCAATTACCGTTTGATATTTCAATTTTTTTTCGGGCATAGATCCAAAGGGCCTTTTATGAAATGTTTGCTTAATGTTGGATTGAAGAAATCCAGATTTGTTCCTCAATTTCCTTATTCTATCTCGATTGTCATCTTCAAGATTATTATTCTAGCTATGTATATAAAGAATTAATTGGTCTTAATCTATGGAGCTCCATCCCCATAATATCACTTTGTGTCATATGACTTACCATCATCAAAATTATTTATTTTTCGTCATCTTCATCAACCGCCAACAATTTCCAAATCTTCTTATGGGAGACTGTCCATCAATTCATCTGCTTCAAATCGACATCGATCTTATATATTTCTTTCTTTCATTCTAGATGTCGTTGCCACTGTTACTGCAGGTTTCTGGCTCTACTCACTCACCTTCGTTTCTCCCTATTTGCTAAGAAAAACACACCCAATCCTATTTTTGAATATAAAATGAAATCTCCTTCATAAATCTTACAAAATCCACAAACCTAATGCAAAAGTTGTTTTATTTCCTCAAGATATGGCATCAAAGATTGCTTCCATTGAGTGGGTTTGAAGAGAAACAATCGGATATGAGACATTCGTCACTGTCAATCTAGCGAGATCAACAAATACATATTCCAGGCAATTTCTATCGTTGATGTCGTGAAATCCGCAGACTCATATAGAACTTTGTCACTCATGAACGAGAAATCGATGATGGATCAGCTTTGCCATAAAATCGTATGGTGTTTTTGCGATGGTCTAACCGTGGAGAACAATAAGAAAATGTAAAGCATGTTATTGGAGTTCGCTCAAAGAGAAAGCTTGGTAACTCATGTAAAGAATTACGATGTGAACGGTCTACCGGAATCCATTATACATCGCCACATCGTATCGGTGCTCCGGAGACTTCGTCACATCCACGCGAGTGGCATCACTCACTGTGATATCAAACTAGATAATATTATGATGTTCGATAACGATGTTGTTAAGATTGTTGTACGAGCTTGCAAATAGAATTAAAATTTTTAATGGAGAATTACCTACGAAAAAATGGGTGCATATTAGAGGAACAACTTTGTATATGGTGCAAGAATCGGTAAACAAAAATTGGTGCAGATCGAAGGTGGATGTGAGGGCGCATGGATGTGTCATAGTTAAGACGTTCAACGACAAAAAGGTGTGGAGTTACAAAGAAGAATCGAAGTTCATGGTATTGTTGATGTGTATCTGTTTTGGAGGCGAACTTCAGAAGATTCCGCTAGGAGTTTTCGAGAGTATGAATAGATTTTTTGTCAAAGTGCTCTGTGGCTTAATTGGATGTTTTTGAGCCATCTTTTCGTAGCCGTCGGTCGCGAAAATAATGATGAACGTGTAGAAGAATTCATTGTGGAATTGAAGAAAAAGGAAGTTTTGGCGTCACCCAAATGACCTTTATTTCAAAATCGTTGAATTCGTAGACACAGTATAGTCATACTACTAATTAGATATGAAAATCGATAGCGTTGCAAGTAATTGCATACTCTATTTGTGTGTGTAGCAAAATTGGGCCACCATTAGGCTTAATTACATATTTATGTCCATTATTATTTAGGAAAAAAAATAGTAATGAAGCTCTCATCGCACCTGTAGAGGCCTCAAATCTTGGCCCCACTAATAGATTTAGAGATTTATGAGGAAGATGATGGAGATGGCGAAAAGGCAAAATAGGACAGTGAAGCTGTTAAGTGTGGGAGAGATCTAAGGTTGAGTAGTCTATTTGTTCATTGGTATGGAGTCGAAACATATATTACATCTTTGCATAGTTAGGAGATAAGAAAGCGAGAAGACGAGAAGAAAAAGAAAGGAGAATAAAAAGAATAATTAGAAGAATGGAAGAAGAGAGGATGTGGGGTTGGTAAAAGGAATATAAGGAAAAATTTTAGTGAATAGTGCATGATGTTCACTTGGCATCCTTTTATCCTTTTGATTGTGTGTAATGTTTGGTTGATCGTATCATTTACCGTTTGATGATTCAAATCACTTTTTGGGCACATGTGCTAAGGGTCGTTTATGAAAGTTTTGCTTAATGTTGGGTTGAAAAAACCTAGATTTTTTCCATAGTTTCCTCCTTCTACCTCGATCATTGCCATTCTCTAGATTATTATTCTCATTCTACATATGAACAATCAGTCGATTATCTCTTTTATTTGACCTCTATGAACTTAGTTTTTGTTCGCGGAGCTTCGCCACCGTAACATCACCCAGTGTCATCTGATTTTCCACCATCGAAATGCTTATGGTTTCCCTTATATTCATATGTCGATGCAACATCACTCAATTTTCAATGATCTCCAAAATGGCTTATGAACAACCACCCGTTAATTCATTTGCTTCAAATCGACATCTACGCTAGCTGTGTTTTATTTCCTTCATTCCACCAATGTTATCGTTACTCCATTCATCAATTTCTGGTTTTGCTCGAACTCACCTTCATTTCTCCTTAATTGCTAAGGGAAACACAATCAATCCGGTTTTTGAAAGAAACAAAATTTCCTTCATAAGTCATGCAAAATCCACAAACCCCAATAGAAAAGTTTTTTAATTTCTTCAAGATATGGTATCGGAGATTGCTTCCATGGAGTGGGTTTGAGAAAAAACAATCAGATACGGAACCTTCGCCACTGTCAATTTAACGACAGTAACAAACATATATTTCAGGCAATTCCTACCATTGATAGTCGTAAAATCTGTAGACTCTTACGGAGTTTCATCACTCGCGACCGAAAAATTGGTGATGGATCAGCTTGGTCACTGCCTTAAAATCATATGGTGTTTTAGCGATGATCAGAATGTGGAGACGGTGAGGAGATGTAAAACGTGTCATTGGAGTATGCTTAAAGAGGAAGCTTGGCAACCCACGTCAAAAATTCTGGTGTGACCGGTCTACTGAAATCGGTAAACAAAAACGAGTATGGATAAAAAAAATGGACGTGGGGGCGCTCGAACACGCCGTAGTTGAGATGTCTAGTGGCAAAACGACATGGATTTGTAAAAAATGATTGAACTTTATGGCATTGTTAATGTGTATCGATTTCGAAGACAAACTTCTGAAGATTTCCGATGAGTTGTCGGAAAGAGGAAGAGATTTCTGGTCCAAGTGCTTTGTAAAGATCCAAAGAAGAGATACATGATTGAGATGTTACCGCTACTCCATTCATCGTTTACTGGCTTTGCTCGAACTCACCTTCATTTCTCCCTACTTGATAAGGAAAACACATCCAATTTGGTTTTTGAAAGAAAACAAAATTTCCTTCATAAGTCATGCAAAATCCACAAACCCCAATGCAAAAGTTTTTTTTTTTTTAATTTCTTCAAGATATGGCATCGGAGATTGCTTCCATGGAGTGGGTTTGAGAAGAAACAATCAGAAACATAACCTTCTCCATCATCAGTTTCACGACATCAACAAACACATATTTCGAGCAATTCCTACCATTGATATTCGTAAAATCCACAGACTCTTACTGAGCTTCATCACTCGCGAACCAGAAATCGGTGTTGGATCAGCTTGGTCACTGTCTTAGAATCATGGTGTTTTAGCGATGATCAGAATGTGGAGACGATGAGGAGATGTAAAACGTGTCATTGGAGTATGCTTAAAGAGGAAGCTTGGCAACCCACGTCAAAAATTCCAGTGTGACCGGTCTACTGAAATCGGTAAACAAAAACGAGTACGGATAAAAAAATGGACGTCGGGGCGCTCGAACACGCCGTAGTTGAGATGTCTAGTGGTAAAACGACATGGATTTGTAAAAAATGATCGAACTTTATGGCATTGTTAATGTGTATCGATTTCGAAGACAAACTTTTGAAGATTACCGATGAGTTATCAGAAAAAGGAAGAGATTTCTGGTCCAAGTGCTTTGTAAAGATCCAAAGAAGAGATACATGATTGAGATGTTACCGCTACTCCATTCATCGGTTACTGGTTTTGCTCGAACTCACCTTCAGTTCTTCCTACTTGCTAAGGAAAACACATCCAATTTGGTTTTTGAAAGAAAACAAAATTTCCTTCATAAGTCATGCAAAATCCACAAACCCTACTGCAAAAGTTTTTTATAATTTCTTCAAGATATGGCATCGGAGATTGCTTCCATGGAGTGGGTTTGAGAAGAAACAATCAGAAACATAACCTTCGCCACCGCCACCATCAGTTCCATCAACAGACACATATTTCGAGCAATTCGTACCATTGATATTCGTAAAATCCACAGACTCTTACTGAGCTTCATCACTCGCGAACCAGAAATCGGTGTTGGATCAGCTTGGTCACTGCCTTAGAATCATATGGTGTTTTAGCGATGATCAGAATGTGGAGACGGTGAGGAGATGTAAAACGTGTCATTGGAGTATGCTCATCGAACTTTATGGCATTGTTAATGTGTATCCATTTCGAAGACAAACTTCTGAAGATTCCCGAGAAGTTGTCGGAAAGAGGAAGAGATTTCTGGTCCAAGTGCTTTGTAAAGATCCAAAAAATAGATACATGATTGAGATGCTTTTAAGTCACCCCTCTATAGTCGGCGATGGCAAAAATGATGATGAGGATGATGATCGTATAGAAAAATTCATTGTGAAATTGAAGAAAAAGAAAGTTTCGCGTCACCAGTAAAGGCCTTTCGATTTCCTCGACCGGATTTCAAATTCGCAGACGTAATATAAACCGTACAATTCATTAATTGTAAAAATCGATTTGCAAGTGATTGTTTATTTGAATTGTCTATCTTGCAAATTTGATCCACCATTAGACATCGTAAGTTTACAAATCCATTTTAACAAATTTTTTAATAAAGAAATTAATAAGTTTTATTTGGTTATAAAATAAAATTTTAATTTATCTTCTAAAATTTAATCGATCGATTTTATATCATAGGTTTTATATATTATACGACTAATGTAAAATTTAAATCGATCAAACAATATAAGATAAAAAAAATATATCCAACAACTAGCTAGTGTTACAAATCACCAAATTAGCATTACATTACAAATTGCCACATATATATTTGGAGGCAAAATTTATGAGCGTTTTTCATTCCAGTAACGGTGATGGTGTTAAAAAAAAACAGAAGGATAATTGTTATTACAACCCTAAACACCCAAACACATTAGAAAAACATAACTATTAAACCCTAAACACCCAAACACATTAGAAAAACATAACTACTAAACCCTAAACACCCAAACACATTAGAGAAACATAACTACTAAACCCTAAACACCCAAACACATTAGAGAAACATAACTACTAAACCCTAAACACCCAAACACATTAGAGAAACATAACTACTAAACCCTAAAGCTAATTATGTTCCTCCACCCATCTCCTTCAGAAACTAGTTTCCTCTTGCCTTCTCCAAATCAGGAAGATCTATTACATACATACATTCTTAATATCAGTTAAATAATCTCCAAAGGCAGATGGGTTTTATATAATCTGCAAAATGATTTTGTTGTATAAAGATAAATAGTGTTGCGAAAAACTTACACAGCATTCCATCATCATCATCACTACCTTCACCATCTTCACCAACAAACTACAGCATTTAAAGGGAAAATAGTTTTACTTGACATATAGCTACTATTAACAAAACAGAGCTCATCTTTGAAGAAATGGTTTTACCGCTGATTCGTCATCAGATGCAACATCAGCTGCAACAGTACAATGGATGAGATCAGATTCATATCTGTTCTATGTATGTAATCCAAAACAAAGTAAATAAAAAAATGTTGGGTTTGTTGAAGATGGAGATTTCCGATAAACCCTTTGATCGAAAGGATTTTCGAGGCTAAATTTAAAGACTTACAGGTGGACTCTTCATCTTCATCACACCATTTGTTCCAATCAACTTTAATGTAAGGCGCAGGTTTATCATCGGATTTCAACAGTCTTTTCCACCAACCTTTTTCATCTTTCTGAACTGAACATATGATGTTCCTTAGCCCTACCTTCGTTTTACAACCCTGCACCATGATGAACATGAAAAAGATACATCGTTGCATGTGTGTATATACATCAGCAATTATCTTTCTAAAACCACGGCTTTCAAGCATCAACTATAAGGATCTCGCAAACCTCGAATGTAAATTATCCTTTCTGGTTTTCAGAAGTTCATCTCGCAGCAGCATGATGAACTTCTGTTGACTATTTTACAATCAAAATTACGCGCTAAGTTTCATTAGCTGCTGATTTGTTCTACAGGGATGATTCTAATGTAAAATTACATGAAAAAAGAACACCCAACTGCAAGAATGAAACTGCTCTTACCTCAGGCGCAATCTTTCCATACAATTCCAAGCTGAACTCAAAGTGTTTGCCTTGAGCACCAAAAGCTGAGAAGCCAAATACACCCTGTGGCTCACATTTGACTGAAATATTCTTTGCATCAGGTAGGGCGATTGTTAAATAAACCTTATCAGAACGTTGGGCCCAAAGAACTTCCGGTTTATGACTGCAAACAAGGAAAAAAAAAAGCTTCACTTTGATGCATTACTCAAGTCATTGAACTCTGTATCATATGCCTCAATCACACAAGAAATCAGAAAAATGCCACAACCAAAAGAGAGAATCGATTTTTACTAAACTTGATTCCAAAACCAAAGTGAATCAACTGAATTAGAACATAGATGAAACAGACCAAAACATGAGCATCCACAAGAATTATCTATAAACATTCCTCAGGAGCATCAAGCAAGAGAGTAGTGGCTGAAAACCGGGAACTGTAACAAACAACATCGCCAGAATCAATCCATTCATATCCTTACGGATTCACATGGAGAATCCACTAAGACCCATTCAAACACTGTCTTTCAAAATCGAAATATGTAAGTTTTGCATATCAACTGGCTCCGCGAACATAAACCCTAAAGATTATGAAATATGTAAGCCTGACATTCTCAGTAACGGTACAGAGAAACCCACGTAAAGAATAACAGCTAAAACACTAAAAGATTATGGATTTCTGAACTTGGGTTAAGAAGATTGGACTATATGAACATCTCGTGATTACACGAAACTTACTACGATGAAATCGGATTTAGCTATGAGATCGATCAGTTTGTCGGTTTATTGGGGGAAAAAAACCCTAGATGCCTGAAAGAGTACCTCATCTTTTCAGCCTCCCGTTGACGGAAATCAAAGACGGCGAGGTGGCGGCTGAGGAACAGCGACAGATATTCAATCCAAGAGTCAACTCTCAAGTCAACACCAAAATGAGAATTTTCAAGATCCTTAAACCCTTATATAAGTAATTTATTTCTCAATGCCCCGAAAGTTTTATATTATTTCATAAAAACCTCATTATTTCATAAAAATACGAATTAGCCCCATAACTTTCACAAAAGCCTTGTATACATCACCAATTCATTTTATGGTAATGTACTGCAAAAATCAAATGTATGTATGTGAAGTTAAATTAATGTAGTCTTTGATAAAAATAATAAATAAATATCTTTCAGGTTATTGTAATTAACTTTACGTTTATGCAAATTTTGAATCCAAAATTTAAAGAGAAAATAAAAAAAGTTTGATGGGACTTTTCTGATAAAGATGCCACAATGCTTTACCTCTCCCAGAAAGCGAAAGGCCCGCACTAAAGTCTGTGTTACGAAATCTACTTTTCAAAATTAAGTACTGCATTTAATCTTAATTACTAACTATATTAAATTTGTGAAAAAAAATAAGCTTGCCGAGGCTATATTTTTGCTACTAGAGGTTGATAGATTTATATTTGAATATTTATAATAGTGAATATTTATTCAAAAAATTAAATGTAGAGTAAAAAAATTATCACAGATTGAATTAAGTTATAATGATAAAATAGATGGGAAACAGATAAAAAGTTTATGTATAATTACGGTCCATCTTTATCAAAGATCTTGACTTTTTATCTTAAAAAAAAACAAAATTGTCTTTATTCTTACTTCGCCACAGCTTTGGCCAAGTGGATGGTTCATTTTTGGTCCCATTATTTTTTTATATAAAAAACATAACACTATTACAGATTATGAAATTCATGAAAATTCCTAACGTTTCAAGTTCCAACCAAGTTATTGGCAATATGACAATATAATTTTCTGCATTGCTTTAAAAATAAAATGTATAAAGAGTAGGATGAATATATTTATTATCATTTGATTTTGGATTAAAATTTTATAAACTTTATAATGATAAATTTCATTAATCCAAATTAAAAATCTATATATTAAAAGTTTGTAATTTTCCTGGCTTCTCAGTCATTCTCTTCGCTCAGCCCTCCACCTCATCGTTAGCAGCATTAAATTTGCTTCTCTCCCACGATCTTCTCTCTCCCACGATCCCATGATTTGCGTTTGGATTTCAAAAGCCAACCCAGAAGACGTAACAGGCGTTGCGCGCGATTCCCTTCGTTACCCCACACGGTTGCGTTCGTTCATCAGACATTGCTTCCTCGATCGAGTTTCTCCTGCGCCACTCGAGTTCCTTTTCCCTTTCTCCAACCCTAGCCGATTCTGCTGTGCTGCGCCGAAGGATTTCACCGCCCACGAGCAAGGGTAGTCAGAGCAATTGCAAGGGCTTGAATAGCCGATTCTACTGTGCTGCGCCGAAGGATTTCACCGCCACGAGCAAGGGTAGTCAGAGCAATTGCAAGGGCTTGAATAGCCGATTCTGCTCTGCTCCGCCGCAGGATTTCAACGCCCGCGATCAAGGTAGTCAGAGCAATTGACATTTGATGCTTTCAAATCCGTTTCTGAGTAGTTTCGAGTTTTCCAAATTGTCTGAAAAAGGCAAGCTTTAATTGTTTGAAAAAGTAGTTTCGATAAAAAGCCAATTGGGTTTCTGGGGTTGGAGAAGACAATGACACCATTTTCAGGAAACAACTTGAATTGTGGTGATTCTCATCCTCATACGTGTGTATCTGAGGGTAATGGTTCAGGTAATTTAGAATTTTCTTTGTTTGGTCACATACATTGGCTATAGAATCGTTTACACGGCTGATGACTTCATATGTATTATAGGTGGTTCAAACAAGCCAAAAACTGGGATTATTACTCGAGTTGTTAGTGCAGTTGTAGTTCTTCTCTTTGGATTCTGGCTGTTTTTCATCTGCAAGGATAAGCATAAAGGGTACAAGCGTGATGTATTTATCGATGTTGCAGTTCTTTCGTATGTATTTTGGTGAGTAAAGGCGACATTTTGTTAACGATGTTCCAGTGACATACACTTTTGTGGAATACAATGCTAATGGAGAATAAAAAAAGGCTTAAAACCTTGGTTTATGTTGAAACCCTTTAAAAAAGGCTTAAACTTTGATTTATGTTGAAACCCTTTAGAAAAGGCTTAAACTTTGGTTTAATGTTGAAACCCTTCTTGTTTCAGATGAAGTTGACAGAAGAATTGCCTTTGGTTAGTTGAAAAGATTTGCGTTGAGGGAGCTTCAATTGGCTACCGATAATTTTCAGATGGTAGATGGTTCGAAATCTGTGTTTTTCCCTCTTATAGCTTGCTAGAAATTAGTAATATGTTATGTTTTGTTGTCAACATAACAGTCGCAGAGGGAGCTTCAATTGGCTACTGACTTCATATGTATTATTGCTTGCTGAAGTACAGTCGCAGAGGGAAGCCTAAGTTCTGCCCATTCCACCTCTCAAGTGTAAGCTGATTCTCCCTTTGATTCCTTATGTGTGTACAATGGAAATCAATTAGTAGACCTCTTAAAACAGTATTATAAGTATTCTTCCACTACTTATTTGTCCTAGCTCCTGGTATTCGCGCTCAAATGATTAGGGAACTGATTTTGGGATAAATAATTACCTTATGCCTTAGTGAGAGTAAATGATGAAGCAAATAATTACCTTATGCCTTAGTGGTCTGAGGTTCTCAAGCGCCTCTTTACTGACAGGATGGTTGAAGGTAACAGAAAATAGCTTTGACTCAAGACCCCAATCAGCAAGGCAGGAAGCAACGGCAAGACTCAAAGCACTGACGGATTCCGGAAATGGTTCCATCACGACATTGAGAAGTATTTTCTGCAACTTTTAATCACTGTCAATGAAGTGACCAGTTATAAACACATACGATAGAGTCTGCTTCGAAGTCCAGAAGTCCAAACTAAGGCCAAAGCGGCCAGGAATGCTCTCGAGATATTTCATGACATTTTGCTTTTCTGCAAGGTAAGTCGCGACACAGTCGCCTTGAACGGATTTGAAACTCACGCTCTTAAAGTGGGACTGAAGACTCTGGAGAAGGAAATGAACCCTGGATATTCAACCATGTGAAGAGGGTAATCATGCATAATGATCATCTTAGCGAGTTCATGGCGAAAACAGTCCTGATCAAATGGAACATAGATAGAGCTGGAGGTTCGATAGCGTCTTCTTGGTGTATCACTCTTGGGGGTATATGGCGTTAGCTGATTGTTCTCCAGGGGATGTAAAAGTGCAGGGCAAGTCCCTTTGGCAATGTGACGCTTAAGATGGCTGGTACCTGCGACTTTTGAACCATTGCTGTAAGCAAAGGTCTGCTTACATCCTTTGCAGCATGCCCTTCTGCATTCAGGACTAACCATCTCAATGGTGAAGTGCTCCCACACCATCGTCTATTCAAATAAAAAGATTTCGGGTAATGATTGATTTGTGAAACGAAGGATCCTTCATTTCACAAATAGAAAAAGAAGGAAGGAGTTTACGAAAGGATTGCATATTTTTCTCTTACTTTGTACCTTTCACCTCATATACAACATTTACTTATTAGAAAAAACAGATTATTTTTTATATACATTAAATAATCCGAATTTATTTGTATTGATTATTTTTATTGTATTACATATCACAAAATTTATATAATAAAATAAATTATTTTTTAAATTTAAATTAATTTTAATATAATAAAAATATATATTATCCTGCGCATCGCGCGGACTGGATTTCTAGTATTGTCAATACTCCAATACAATTTGGTTCTTGATCAATTCAAGAGAACCTTATTAAATATATTAGTTATGAACCGTGTAATGCTTAAAAATTATTTTTTTTAATTTAAGATTTTTAATCAATTTTTTAATATAAAACAACTGAAAGTTTTCGGATTGAATTGTCATTGATTAATATTTCAATAAATAAGATGTTTGTGAAAATTTAAAATAAAGTTAGAGAAATATTGATGCAATCATTAATTGTGGAGTGTTTAACATTAACAATATTTCAAATACATTGGTTATGAACTCTTATTTGATTTCAGAAATGAATTCTTAATTTTTTTTACAACAAATATAGATATATATATATATATATATTTCTACATAGTTAGACATATATCTACAGAGAAAGTGAAATAAAAGGGAGAGAAAAATGATTGTTAAGGAGAGTCAATTTAATATTATGACGTATATTAGATCCTTTGCTCTCTAAAATATATATAGATATATGATATGTATTATATTAAACATAACATCATCATATCAATGCAAATTTTTTTTCTATAAGTTATGGATAATTTAATACGTCAAATTGACATTAAATTATATAGTGTTTTCGTGGCTTCTGGTGAAGCCACCTCAACAAAGCAGAAAATTTAGTTTAATTACATCGCTGCTCGCTTTAGATTTTGTGCAGAGGGTTTTTCGTCAAACATTGTCGAACGATAGAGGGTTTTTCGTGGTACATCACCGAACAACAGAGGGTTCTCTTCGTCGTACATCGCCGAACAACACATGCTTCTAGCTCGATTCTACCATTCTCGATTTGTGGCATTAAGTTTCACTATTTTTCTACGTCTCTTATTCCTTTTCTCTTGGTCGATTGAGGAAATTTTCGGTGGAGCAATAAAATTCATAGATATAGAAAAAAAACAATGCATAGACATTTGTGGCATTAAGTTTCACTATTTTTTCGCGTCTCTTATTCCTTTTCTTTTGTCAATTTGGAGAATTTTCGGTGAAACGGTGAAATTCGCAGAGATAAATAAAACCAATGCATTAACATTCAGAGCTGTAGTTTCAGGATGACAGTGTGACTCCATCGGTTCGTGGCGAGGGAACGACATCCGTGGTGGCTGAGATCAGTTTCGGGTTAGAGCAACGACTTAAGTAGGATCCAAAGGTGCTACTCCGTCAAAACTCATGGCACTTGCTCGGATTTTTCATTCACCATCGATACAGATTAGAGGGATGAGTTGTTCAGTGATGCAAGCTGGGCATTTGACGTGAGCTAGTGCGAAAGTCGCGTAAAAAACAAGATTCTATTTACAAAGTGTAACACCCCCATCCAAGAACTATCTCGGGACTAGGAGTGTCCACCATCACTCCCAAGAGGTGGCCATATAAATCACCGTTCAAACACATTTATAAAATAAAATAAATTATTTATTCCAAAATAAAAATGGTTCGTACCAAATAATAAAGGAAATACGTAAAATTCATAGTCGTCGTAAATAAATAAAGTAAATATAAACTACAAAATAAATCTCATCGAGAGTTCTTGCACGCCTTTTCCATCAGTCCGTTGTGAGTTCGCATATTGTTGCTCAACCTCATTGCTATTTTTCCTCACCATATCTTGTCCATCCATGACAACGCACAAATAGGGTGGGTACGACATACGCATTCAGTGAGATCAATACGCGTACGTACTCTGTGGCATGTATTCTCCCATTCTAAACTAAATAACATAAATTAACGATAGTAAAGACCTACATATAACTTTACCATACCCGACTGAGTATCCAAAGTCTAAGACTAGTACCACACCGGATCATAACATAGAGTCCACACGATTCTAGCTCGGGCATACGTTCGTAAAGTCGAAAGGACCCCAACACACTGAAGATCTCGCAAGGTCACAACGTACCCCAACCATCAGTACAATACAACGCTCCAGCGCTCGAAAGGTTACCACAACCCCAACTCGGTACGACAATGACAGATCCACTGGCCCGACTAACTCGACGCTCCGTCGCTCGAAAGGTTACCACAATCCCAACACGGTAGGACGTTGGCCCAGATCCAAGTGTCGCAATACTAAGTCGTCGGCCTGATACTCTTTACATGACAACTCTCATCGACACACTCGCACACACCTTCTTCTGAAGTTTCGAGTGTGAAATCACTCGATCGAGCATACTAACAATATGTTCACTCGACGTTAACACCGAACCAAAATATCGATGTTCTCCAACCCCATGGTCGCACATTAATTCTCTAGATCATCTCTAGTTGCTTATACAACTCATATACTTGTCATCAATTTTCATACGACAAATCTAGGGTTTAATCCAAATTCACTTGTAACGTCTCACTTTTTCTATTATGATCTTATAAATTCTGTTGTGATTATGCCTCGTCTTAAAAGTAGAATCTCTTCCATAAATCAATAACAAATCTAAAATTAAGATGGAGAAATCATCACCTTAGCTTCTCCGACGACTTGACAATTCTTGATAATATCGCTAACAACAACACCAATCAATTTTCCCCTATTATAGATCCATTCAATTAATAAATTTCTAATAAATCTTTGAACTAAGGAAATAATCACAAATAAAATTTTAGAGATTTACCCTTATCTCGATAAGAATTCACCTACGAAAAACACGATGAAAAATTGGATATGCTTCTCCAATTTCTCTCCTATTTTCTCTTCATCTCTCTTTTTTCTCTTTTTCTCTTCTTTCCTTTTTTCTTCTTTTCTTCTCTCGGTCGAACGTATTGCCCTTTTTTTCTTCTCTTAACCCTAATATCATTAATGATTATATATATATACATATATGTGTGTGTATCCACCGACTCACCATGGGTGGGCCGTACGGGCCTCATAGTTCTCCCTATTACAAATGAATTTGTCCTCGAATTCTATATATGTGATTCTTATGGCAACATTCGTATTCAGTTAATAGAAGAACCATACAACTCATCTTCAAACAACTCGGGATACTCATGTCTCATATTCTCCTCTAATTCCCATGTTGCTCCTTCCACGCCATGATGTTCCCACACAACCTTTATCATCGGAATTTGCTTATGTCTCAACTATTTCACTTGGGGATCTACAATGCGTATTGGACGTTCTTTATATGTTAAGTCTTTTCTCAAGGTTTTTTTGGCTCTACAAGTATCTTCTCCGGTATTGATAAATACTTATTCAATAATGATACATGAAACACATCATGTATTAAGACATTCTGTAATTTTTTAAGAAAAATTCAAAAAAAATCCAAATAGATAATTATGTCTCGAAAATTTTTCCAAAAATTGAAAAAAAAATTAAAAATTAAAAAAATTTCTCCTCCACCTTCTTCGCCACCGCAGTCAACTCCTCATCCTTCAATGTCATTGTCACCTCCTCCTCTGCTGCTATTGTCGTTGCTTCCTCTTCCGTCGTTGTTGTGCCTCCTCTTCCTTTGTCCTTGCCTCTCATTCCACCTTCTCTATTTCCCTTTTCTCTTTCATTCTCTTCTTCTTTCTTCTCTATTCTTCTTATTTCTTTCCCACTGAATTATAATATTAAATTTCATAATTCCGTACGGATTAAAAAATCTGTCTCTAATTCCGAACGAATTAAAAAATATATATCCTCAATTTCGAACAGAATAAAACAATCCGTCCCTAATTCTGAATGGATTAAAATCTCTCTAATTCCAAACGAATTAAAAATTCGTCCCTAAATTCATCCATGATTTCAGACAGATAAAAAAATCTATCTCTATTTCTGGACAGAATAAGGATAGATTCAATTTTTTATTTTTTTATTTTTATCCATCCGAATTTTTTTTGTACAAAATAAATTATTTAATTTTTTTGAAAAAAAGATTTATTTTTCCTGAAAAATATTTTTTTTCTTGTAGTTTTCTTTTTGTAAAAAAATTCGAGACGACTATGAAAATCCATCCTTAATTTTTGGACAGATTTTGTCGGTTGTCTGAATTTTTTTTCAAAAAAATAAAATAATAAATAATGAAAAAAGAATAAAATAAAAAATAAAAAATTTATATAATTCATTCGTAAATTAGGGATGGATTGATTGTAGTCCATAATCTGTCCGAAAACGCAATAAAAAGTTAAGAGAAACATTTTCTCGCTATATTTTTCTCTACATTGCTAAAAAATTACTATATAGCTTTTGTAATAGTATTGTGTGTTGTGATGGTTAACCTTGTTTCCTAATATATTGTGTTTAGGTGCTATATTAAATTAAAACCTCCATTATTTAGCTTTTATAGATTTTGAATGTTCTTTCAACACCTCCATTATTTTCGAACTATCCTAAACACGTATTCAACATAAAACAACATCCGATTTCATTCTGAAGCAATGAAGCTCTTGTCTGTTGGAATTCTTTTAAAGAAAAACAAGTAGGCTCCTAAAGTCGGTCTTGCTTTGGGCACAACTGGCATGTGTTAGTACGTTAAGTTTGTTTGTTGGTTTCTTGTTCGTGTTTGTGTAGAGAATAAATGGCATGAGAACAACAAATAAAGCTCCACCAAGATTGATCATGAAGAACGCATAAGATAAGATACACATCAAAGTTATTGTTAGATGCAAGTAAGATTGTATCTTTATGATCTATGTTCAGTTTTTCGAAAATGAACCGTAATATTGTATGCATCACATTGAGCTCATTCATAAGCTGAATGTTATTTGGATGATTCCCTCCTCAACAGAATGTTCCTCGTTTTTTAGTATGCTCCAATCAATCTTTAGTAACGATGATAAAAATATATGTGTGGTGTCTCCTCAAGGATCCATGAGAAAGGTCGTCCATTGATGACCGCCTCTCAAGTTCCTGAGGGTTGGCCAAAGAACAATAATATGGAGCAGAAGTATAATGTCGTTTCCTGTGATTGGAAAAGAAACCATAATTGCGTCCGAGCTAAATGATTATAAACATTTCTTTAAAAAAATTTATAGTGAATTAGTTCATATAATTCTATATATTGTAATTTGAGATTCTTTTATAGTTCAATTAGTTCATAAGAAGAGAACCTTTGTCATGATTTGTACAAAAGTTTGAAAATGTCATTCTATTATGATTCTTTAGGTAATAAATATGAATAGGATTTGAGGGTTGAGGTAAATTTGAATTTGTAAATTCATAATTTTCAATTATAATTGAAAATTATGAAAGAGTATGAATGATCCAATCATTTCTAATTAACTTACTACAACCACATAAACAAAGTGAAAGACAATCATTACAGAAGAATTTACCATACATAAATACGAGTAAGCCGTTGATTCATTGATCCATCAATATATGATTTATCTCTAAGTAAGTGTAAAAATGTATGTAGTTAGTGAGACTTTGCAATAGTTTGGATGAGCCTAAAGGACATAGAAGCCAAATAGATGACCAAAAGGCCAATGCCCATCACTCCATTCAGCTTCATATGGTTCCTGGTGAGCATTACAAGTGCCCAACCAAGTCCTGCCACCAAGAACCCTAGGCTCTCCAACAGCTCAGGCTCCATCGGGATCACGATACTCGACGGGTAAATCTTCCACGTCGATCCCACAAGCGATACACCTAGTGCAAACAACGTGTTGAATATAGGACCTGCATAACATCCTGATATCGCCACTTGAGCGCCTTCGTTCCCACCGTGCAATGCCATTGTCACGTTGGTTATCAAATCCCCTAACGAATTTCCCCAAGCGAGGACGGTTAGGCCTAAGATTGAAGGGCTTATTCCCAAAATGTATCCGAGTGAAGTTAGGAGCGCGACTAACTCTTGCGCCGATATGTAAGTCCATGTCATGCTCATTACAAACCCTCCTACCAGCCAAAGCAATAGCCACCGCTTTGGCGGGTTGGATTTCTCTGTTGTCAAAGACGCGATGAATCCGATAACTATGCCAACAAAGCACCCTATGAAATAAACAACGGTTGCTTCGAAACCCGTTTCACCGAATCTCCAATTCCATAGGAATGACAAAAGAATGGGAGCAAAGGTAACCGAGGCAACTGCAATCGGTTTAGACCATTTCCTTTCATTCACGACAGGAATCGTCAATCTTCTAGGTACGTTAAGAGGCAGCTCAAGCGCTCGGATTAGCAATCTGCAATGATATCTTTTATCGGCACTGCATTCTGTTCCGCCATCCTCAACGGGACCTGACCCGTCTTTATGCAAGATAGGTTCCCTTAGATCATTCTTGTGGATTGATTCAGGATCAAATTCAAACGTCTCGCTGCCAAACTTCCATGAGAGGTACACAATAGCTACATACACAGCATACATTGAACAAAACCCAATTGCACCCCAGAGATTGATCATTCCATGGACCAAAATCACAACCAATGAACCAATAACCAGAAGAAAGAAGCAAATGTCCCTCAAGAACGCATTTCTTTCGATGTGAATGTGTCCCTTATGCAACAAGATGCTTATGATTCCAACCACAACACAGCTTACAAAGGATGCTCCTCCCACAACTGTGTTCAGACCAACATCATAAGTACCGCCGGATTTGCCCATGAAAGATACCAAACTGGCAAACAGATCAGGTGCTCCATTTCCAAGTGACAGCAATGTCACCCCAGCAATAGTTGGAGATAAATCAAGCAACTTTGAGAGACTCTCTAGAGAAGAACAGAAGTACTCTGATGCTGTGTCACCCAACAGATAGAACAGAACCAGAAGCCATAGAAATAGAAGAAACAGACCCAACATTGGGTATCCATTGAGATTGCAATACAGAAATGAAAGATAATCGATGAAGCCTTGATCAACACATGGGTCTATAGATTTCAGGTAAAGGCACTTGGATTTGTAGTCATATAAGTCTTTCAGGGCACTACAATCATTCCCAGAATTAGGTTTTAGGGCACTGTTTCTCTGGACAGGGAAATCAGCAGGATTTGCAGAAAAGACCAAAAAGACACAAGAGATGACAACGAAAGAGATGTTCAAAAACCGAACATATCTTGAAGAAAACAGGGAACCCATCAAAGGAAATTCCAACTATTAATACCCAAAACCCAGAATGATCAAAATGATGAAGAACAGAAAAATCAAGTATCTTTCATCAGAGAACATGAAAAAGCATTAGAATTTCGACGGACGAACAATTAACTGGGTTTCCTCCCCAAAACATCAATTGGGTATCATCAACATCGATCGTATTAAGAAACCAAATGCGTTCATACAAAACTCGATTCGGAAGAAGAAAAGTACTCACCTTTATTCAGAAAAGAAATAACAAGAGATTATCGGAAAAGAAAACTCCGGTAATGTTGAGACAATGGGAAAGTAGAAGAAGGATACTCACACTTAAATACCTCAGTCGGAGAAGAATAATGCATAATTCTTTATTTTTTTTTCTTTATAATTCTTTCCTTTTTTCTTGTTTTTTCTTTTTGTGGGGGATGAAGGAGACGACAGGTGCCGACTTAGTGATCGATTGAACGTCCTTCTCCATTGCCGTGAACGTTTCCGAGAAGGAGTCAGGGAATAATATTTTTTTATTACATTTAAATAAATAAGAAATCCTTTTAAAATATTAATTTTCTCGAGAAAAATGTGAGAGCCAGAAAATTTTGTTTCTTATAAAGTATGCAATCCCAAATTCATTTTTTTAAATCTTCGAATTTTAGATTTTACGATTCGATTTGGTTTAATCTTTAATTTTTAAAATTCAAAGCCAAATTCATAAACTAATTGGATTAACTAATCTAAATTGCGGCAAAGCGGATTAAGATACGGATAATTAAAAAAACGAAAATGATACGTAAGATATTCAAGACGACTTTCTTCGTTATTAAGTAACTGTGCAATTAAAGTTCTTTTAATTCATTTTAAGTATATACTATAGAAGTTTTGGTCACTCAACTATTTTTCTAAATTTACATCATTTCATTACAAATAGAACCTTTTCTATTTCAGTTTACTAATAATAAGTATCATAATATATTAAAACATCATTTTACACCTAAGACATTTTAAAACATAAATTGTTTTAACAAAAGAAAAATCATTCAAAAATATCCATCTCATAAACATTTATATAATCATTATTCTAAACGAATCAAAATAGTTTTAGAATCATAAACATATATAAGTTCACCATAAAAAACAAAGATATTGGAATTTAATATGAAAGTTGAGAAACCAAATATTAAAAAGAATGGGATCGGATTAAGAGAAATAATCAAGTTTAGTAAATGATCTTTGTCTGTTTTACTTCAAATTAGTGCTTGATAATATGGCTCAACGTGTTGCCACGCTTGTAAACCCTTATTTTACACCAAATATAGATAATGAGAAAAAGGCCATCCAACTAATACTAAAATATACTTTTCTTTACATTAAAGAATCAAAGGCATGTCATCAATTCTAAACCACAACTTCAATTACAATTTTTTAGAAATCAAGTAATGCATATTAACTGAAATTTATTTCAGAAAAATATATAATAAATCATAAAATCTATACTTTTAAAAGATATAAAGAATTTTAATTAAAAAATATTCCAGATCTTAACCAGAAAATAGTAATATATAGAAATGTTAATATCTTTATTATAAATATTTTTCCTATTGAGTTTTATACTATGATTAATAATATTTATTTTTTCAATTATTTTATTTATCCATCTCCAAACATCATCATTTCTTATTGTTTATTCCTTCAGAAAATTATCTTTCGTAAAATTCTGAATAGTTAATTTGTTAATAGTGGATTATATTGAAATTAAATTTCATACACAACTCTATATTATTATATAGTTAAGTTCATATATTAATATTTTTTTGAAATATTTATTTTATGAATGGATAAAATATTTAAAATATTTTTCAATGATCAAATATAAATATAAATAGTTGAAATGTATTATTTTTTTATATATAAATATTATATTTTCATAACACCACAAATAATAAATATTATCATTAAAATAATATAACTAACGTCTTAATATAATTTTTTTTTCTATTATTGTTTCTCTACCGTAGACATTAAAGTACGGTGATCTGGTGACCTGATGTCAGTAATATAATATCAGTTCAAATATTTCAGAAGATCAAGTTACCAATATTCCGAAGGTTTTGAAAAAGCAAATACACCAACATATTCAACAAGTGTACTTAAAGTGAATCAACAACAATTTTGGTCACATTCAGCAACGTATTCAGCAAATACACTTAAAAAGAATCAACAACAATCTTGGTCACATTCAGCAACACATTCAACAAGTGCACTTAAAGAGATCAGCAACAATCTTGGCGGGTTACTAAAACAAATGAATAACAGATTCTATTTTCAAGAGCAAGAGTTTCTGTTTTCAAGATCTTTAGCTTTATAAATCTTGACTTATTTATTAGATCAAATGTACACGAGTTCTATAAATACTGATTGTACTTATTTGATAAAGATATACAAAAAAATACAATTGATGAATACATCTTATTTTCATTCTCTTCATTCTTTTTCTTCCTTTCTTTTTGGAAAAACAGTCTATTTCCCCTTGAAAATCATGCTTTAGTCCTATTCCCCCTCGATTTTGACCCTCATCCTATCCCCTCTCGATTTTCAGTTTTCATCCTATTCACCCCTTTAATTATCAAAAATCTGCCCAAAACCCCCTCCGTTATTTATACGTTAACCGACCCGATTTTGACTCGATTTTAACCCAATTTTGATTTTAATTTTGACCCAAATATGACTCAATTTTAACATAATTTTGATTTAATTTTGGCTCGATTTAATCCCAATTTATACTTAATTTTAACAAAAAAGTTTTACTTAATTTTAACAATAAATCAAGTTAATTATTCAATTTAATCAACTTACTTGATTTAATTGATTTTAAATAAAATTAAGTACGGGTTTTTTACTTGAAACCAATTTTAACCCAAAATCACCCCAATTTTGACTCAATTTTAACCCAAAACCGATCCAAATTTGACCCAAATTATGATCTCAATTTAATTCGAATTTTTATTTAATTTTGACTCGATAAAATTAAGTACGATTTTTACTTAATCCGTAATTTTAACCCAAAATCGACCCCAATTTTGACTCAATTTTAACCCATATTACAAATTCTCACTACTTTCGGCAACAATCTCAGACAGATTGGTTTTCAGATTCTGGAGCATCTGTCCATATTACAAATTCTACCCACCATTTACAGAACTCAACTCCTTATGCTAGACCAGAAAATGTAATGATTGGTGATGGTTCATTTCTTTCAATCTCACACGTTGGGTCCATTATAGTATCAACAATAGAAAGTACCTTACCAATTAATAATGTTTTAGTAGTACCTTCTATTACCAAATCCTTATTATCAGTATCTAAACTTACTCAACATTATCTTTGTAAGGTTATATTTGATGCTAACGGTGTCTATGTTAAGGATCTAATATCACAGAAGAGTTTGGCCAAAAGAAATTAAACATGAAGGAATCTACATGCTACAGTCTTCTAATTTCAAGACCTTTAATTCTACCAGATAGTGTATAATAACACATGATATATAGCATGGTCTAAACTACAATGTTATGCAAGAACTCAGTAAAAACAATTTCATCAAAATTAGTAAATCATCTTCTAGTCTCTGTGAATTTTGTCAACATGCTAAGAGTACTAGATTTCCATTTCTTGATTCTGATTATCATGCTAATGAACCCTTAGAAAGAATACGTTGTGACTTATGGGGTCCTGCATCTACAACTTCAGTATAAGGTTTCAGGTTTTATGTTATTTTCATTGATAATTTTTCTAGATTCACATGGTTCTATTCATTGATACATAAATCAGTTTTTTACAATGTTTTTGTGTCCTTTCAAAAGATTGTGGAGAATCAATTTTCTTGCAAAATTAAGTTGTTTCAAAGTGATGGAGGAGGTGAGTTCAGTAGTCTTTTATTTCAGAATCATCTTCGATGTCATGGAATTAAACATCTTGTGTCTTGTCCTCATATACCTGAACATAATGGATTGGCTGAAAGAAAGCATCGTCATCTTACTGAGTTAGGCTTAACCATGATGTTTCAAGCTAAAATACCTTTCAAATACTAGGTGGAAGCATTCTATACAGAAAATTACATTAGTAATTTGCTACTAGTTTCTTCATTATCCAAAGAAATACCATATACAGCCTTATTCAAAAGACCAGTGGATTACTTATCTCAGAGTCTTTGGATGTTGTTGTTACCCATGCCTTCAACCATACACAAAGAAAAAATTTGAACCCAGATCTTTAAAGTGTGTATTTCTGGGTTACAGTGAGAAATACAAAGGATATCGATGGCTTTATCGTTTAACAAGTAAGGTATTCATCACTAGACATGCTATATTTTATGAATAGAATTTTCCTTTCCAGGATTGTTATCAGCATCTAGCTCCACAAGCAGAAACATCAATAACAAAAGCATGGCAACTGGGGTTCTCAACACAATCTAAATCTGTGCAAAACCAGTCATCTATACCAAGGTATCAAAATACTTCTTCTATTTTAGAAATATCTTCTGATATACCTACCACATCAGATGCTTCTTTACCAAGTTCAAAAGGTTCAAATAATGTGTCTGCAGGTTCTCATAAGGTAACCGAAGGTTTGAATTCACATTTTTCTCCTAGTAATGAAACTATTTTCTCTGAAATAACAAATTCTGATTCCTTAGTAATCTAGAATTCTATATATCAACACCCCATGATCACTAGAAGTAAGACATGAATCTATAAACCTAATCCTAAATACATTTTGTTTACTACACTAGATCTTCCTCATGAACCAAAGTCTATAAAATCAGCATTGAAACATGATGGATGGTGTAAAGCAATGATACCAGAAATGGATGCATTACAAATAAACAAAACCTGGACTTTAGTTCTATATTCTCTAGACATGAATGTTTTAGGACGTAAATAGATTTTTAAAACTAAAGTCAATGTTGATGGATCCTTGACAGGTTGAAGGCCAGATTAGTGGCAAAAGGTTTCCATCAAGAAGAAGATCTTTATTATTTAGAGACATTTAGTCCAGTAGTTAAAACTGCAATAATTAGAACTGTTGATTGTTGCAGTAGTTAATCAATGGTCAATCATACACTTAGATGTTAAAAATGCATTGTAATGGATATTTAACAGAGGATGTTTATATGCAACCACCACCTGGCTTTGAAGATATTAATCTTCCTAATCATGTATGCAAATTACACAAATCTCTTTATGGTTTAAAACAGACTCCTAGAGCCTGATTTGATAAATTCAGCTCATTCTTCATAGAATTTGGATTCAATTGCAGTATTTCAGATCCTTTTCTGTTTATCAACAAGGTTGAGATAAGATTTATCTTTTACTTTATGTTGATGATATGATTCTAACTGGAAATTCTAAGAAATTGTTGGAACACCTTACAGCGGCTTTGATTCTCATGTTTGCTATGAAAGATCTTGGTCAATTACATTACTTTCTTGGTGTTCAAAGTATATTCATTTTTCATGTTTGTTTCTTCACCAAGAAAAATATGCTTTAGATCTTCTTGCAAAGGCAGGTATGCAAAATTGTAAGCCAATATCTACCCCTTTACCTTTAAAGTTAACTAAATCTGACTCTAACTCTGATAAGTTCCGTGATGCAGTTTATTTTCGTCAGTTAGCTGGTGCATTACAGTATCTTACTCTCACTCGATCATATATTAATTTTGCTGTAAATTTTATCTGTCAAAGAATACATGAACCTACCATGTCAGATTTTACATTACTTAAAAGAATTATTCATTATGTTAAAGGTTCTATATCTCTTAGTTTACATATCTACACAAATAGAAATCTTGATTTAGTTGCATCCAGTGATAGTGACTGGGCAGGATGTTCATCCACTAGACGTTCTACAACTGGTTTTTGTACCTTTCTTGGTTCAAATTTAATCTCCTAGTCTGCTAAAAGGCAACCTACAGTCTCAAGATCATCAACTGAAGCTGAATATAAAGCCTTAGCTTCGACTACAGCTGAGCTTACTTGGTTAAATTTCATTCTTATGGACCTTGGTGTTTCACAATCACGAGCCTCAGTTTTGATTTATATAATTTCCAAAAATTTATATCCTTCTGTCAAAACTTCCCAAAATTTCTTTTCCAAAAATATATAAGAAAACAACACAAGTAATGCAATATTTTTTATAATCCATTCATGTACGACTTGAATACACATATGCCAAAAAGGGTAAGGCATAGAATATAAGGAGAGAAAAACATATTCTCCATTATGATTTACTTTCCTATTTTTTCGATGCATTGAAACTCCACATATTACCCGATCCATTTAATCGCTGGTCTCCATTCCATTGTCGCCCTGTCTTTGTCCAGTCCTTGCCATGTCTCCATCCTATTGTCAATCTTTCTTCGTCGAGTCATCGCCTCATGTCCATCCTATCTTCGTCCTGTCGAAGCTCCATATTTGACTTGAGCCCAAAACACTCTTACTATTGTGCATGGAAAAAATGGGACGACGAGCAATATATGGGTCGGGGTGTACGATCATTGAGGTGGTCATTGGTTCTCCACTGTGGACGGTAAATTACGGTGACCCGATGTCAATAATATAATGGGTCAATTATTTGGGTGAATCAATGGAGATATCTTGTTGTCTCATGGAAAAGGCCAAGGATTTCTTGTAGAAATGTCTAAAGGGATACCAAGATGAAAGATGGTTATTTCGTTTCCACCCTATATCTCCTTCTCACCATCACTCTCTCTCTCTCTTTCTTTATAGTCTCTTATGTTACAATTTTAAAGATTTGTTTTTGAAATTTGGATTCAAATACGGATATCCAAAAACATATCTGAATATTTTGAATATGTGAATATTCGTATATTCGATTTTTGAATAAGAAACCGTGTATCCGGTTCCTGATTGCAGTGATTGGGATATTGCCCCTTCAGTGACTGAATTTACGTTTGAACCTCCTATGCTGGCTCAGAAAAGGTAAAGCGGGAGGCCTAAAGAGAAATGTTATCCTGGACCCGGTGAGGCTCGGAGAAGTACCCCATCTTCGTCGAGACGAACCCCGTCTGCTTCGTCTAGACAAATTCCGTCTTTGTCGAGACAAACCCTGTCTTCTTCGTCGATACAAAACCCATTTGTGTCGACACAAACCCCATGTTCTTCGTCGTTACAAACCCCATCTTCAAAAGCCAGCATCACTGACAGTGTTTGGAACGTGACAACCGAGACAACGCCGACTTAAAAAAAAAGAAAGGTTTGTTAGTTAGTAATTGTGTAATACTATATTATTTGTAATATTTTTATTAAACCTTTTGGGACTTTCATCCTTATAATTCGATAAATTCTTTATTATAATCCGACCCATGCGACCCTCAATTGGATTAAATTAGAACCCATCCGACTCATTCGACCTCATGCGAACAAATATGACTCATGCGACCAATGCGACCTCATGCGAACAATAATGACTCATGCGATCAATGCGACCCTCAATTGGATTAAATTAGAACCCATCTGACATTTTATCATTGTTAATCCGTAAATTCGTTGATTTCGTATGTATCGATCATTATATACGACCATACGACCCATGCCATTATCAATTTAGAATCAATATAGACAATAATATAAACAATATCGAAATTTGAAAACAATGTTGAATGTATTTTTTGAAATTTGTCAAACTCATCAGACGAGTTCTTAAAACACTACTATCGCTTTTGTAGCACATGCATTGGTTATACATAACTCAACTAGGGACACAAGGATCATAATTTGTTTTAGCCATTGATTGACGTTGTAAATGTATTATTTTGATTGGTCTGTTACATTTTATCATTATAAACCCGTAAATTCGTCGATTTCGCATGTATTGATCCTTATATGTGACCGTGCGACCAATATGACCCATGCGACGCTCAATTGGCATTAATTAGTTTGACGTTTTAAATGTATTGTTTTGATTGTTTTTTGACATTTTATCATTGTTTATCCGTAAATTCGTGGATTTCGTATATATTGATCCTTATATGCGACCATGCGACCCATGCGACCCTCAATTGGCATTAATTAGTTTGACATTTTAAATGTATTGTTTTGATTGTTTTTTTTTTTGACAATTTATCATTGTTAATCTATAAATTCGTTGATTTCGCATATATTGATCCTTATATACGACCATGCGACTCGTGCGACCCATGCGACTTTCAATTGGCATTAATTAGTTTGACGTTTTATCATTATAAGCCCGTAAATTCGTCGATTTCGCATGTATTGATCCTTATATGTGACCATGTCACCCATGCCACCCGCCGAAAATTCCGTCACCAAAATTCCCTCCGAGCTTTTCATCATATTTGAAAATTTTTTAAAAAATAACATCTGTAGGTCATGTCTTTTCAAATTCCATCTGACGATGATTCGATATCCAGGTCATGTCTTTTCGAATTATAGTCGTTTCCTTTTTTACAATAACGACACACACTCTCTCTAACTCTCCCTCATCAATTTTTCCGAAAATGTTACATTTCCCTTCTTTCTTCAGAGAGATTTTTCCGCGCTATCTAGAAGAGAACTACATTATAATCTTCTTCATCGGTCTCTCTGTCGGTATGTTACATGTAGAGAATGTAAAGATTTAACTTGTTTTTTCGTTTTTTGTTACAGGACATCTCGAAGATATTCTTCGATGATTATATATACGGGAAAATGAGGTACAACAACACGGCAACGCTTAAATCGAATCGGTCTAACAGAAGATGGGAAGTCAAGTTGGATGGCTCAAGATTCACTGATGGGTGAAAAGATTTCTCCAACGACCTAGACTTAAGTATTGGGGATTACATACTTTTCACTCACGACGGTGACATGGGAGGCAGATCTAAGGCCCGTGGCACGTGGTGGCATTTCCATCAAAAAGGGTTGGAGAAATTTTTGTCTCGACCATCGACAAACCGTTGGTTATACCTTCGTAGTCGAAATATATGAGAATGGACCAATACCTATCCTTCAGTTTTTCCTAACAATAACAGTGTTTAATTTTCAGTTGTGTTTTGTATTTGGATGGTTTTCATTTGTGTTTTGTATTTGGATGATTTTCATTTGACAATGATTCAATAGTAAGTATTATTGTTTAGTATCGCTGTTTTTGTGGATTTACTATTCTTGTAACAAGGGTCGCGAGGAACAAGGGTGGCAGAGGGACAAGGATCGCACGGGTCCAAGGATCGTAGAAGGACAAGGGTTGCAAAGGGACAAGGGTCACAGGGATCCAAGGGTCGCAGATGGACAAGGGTCGCACGGGTCCAAGGGTAGCATAGGGACAAGGGTCGCATATGGACAAGAAATAATAAATTATTCATATTATTTGTAAATAATTGTATTTGTAAATAATAAATAACAAAATTTTCATATGATTTGTAAATAATATAGTATATGTAAATAAGAAATAATAAATTATTAATATTATTTGTTGGCATAAGGGTCATAGAGGGACAAGGGTCGTAGAGGGACTAGGGTCGCAGAGGGACAAGGGTCGTAGAGGTACAAGCGTCGCAGAGGTTCAAGGGTTGCAGTGAACCTCTGCGACCCTTGAACCTCTACGACCCTTGAACCTCTGCGACCATTGACCCTGCGACCCTTTTACCCCTGCGACTCCTTTTATTATTATGACGAAACTTTTTAAAAATAACAATGTACCAAATATTTAAAAATAGCAATGTACCAAATATTTAAAAAATAATAATGTACCAAATATTTAAAAAATAACAATGTACTAACTATTTAAAAAATAACAATGTACCAAATATCAAGTTAATCTCAGGATGAAGGGATACATTTTCCATTACTAAATACATCAGTTGCAATCTTCTCACGCATGGAAATAATATTATCGTCGCAAATGCAGTCCAAATCATTACGTATTTTCATTACCGCGACTTCTAAGTATTTGTAGGAGTAAACACCACAGTCATTCCCGCTTGTGTTCTGTACACCTTTATAATACTTATATTTCCATTTACCTTGTCCAGATGCCAAAGAAGGAAACCCTCCGAGAATGAACATCTTGGGGATAACTTTTCTTAGATTCTCAATTACCGGATCAATATGCGTTACCTTAAGCCTTGTCTGACAGTCGTATACAGTGATGCATTGGGTTTTGGAATCCGCTTTGATGGCTACCTAATGACGTCATGTATATATATATTACTGATCGATGGAATGTTTAGAACCGCGACAAAGCCTTCGAAAGCACAAATTGGTTCCATACTTTTTAATGGATATTTGCCATTCAAACAATCACTAAAAGGTTCCGGCAAAGTGTCCATATTCCTGTACGACCAATGCTTGAGAATCTCCGTGAAAAACATAGGACAAACGTAAAGTTTCTTAAATATCGTGGGGAATGTCTTCATGTGACAATTCTACATCAACAACGCCTCCTCCAATTGCTGCAAAAAATAAAATAAAAAATTAACACACATGAATACATATGGCACATAATGACCTCTGTGACTTCGGGTTTAAAATAAATTACCTCATCTTCAAACCATACATTGGGCCTTAATATAACCTTCCAAAACTCTGGCCCCCGGGGAGTATCTAGATCAGATTTCCACCAACTCTCATGTCCAGGTTTCTTCAGGAACGTATATAGAGCAGTCAATTTTTCACCCTTTGCGTCAATGAACGAAGGTTCTCGGGTTATCGAGCCCTTTTCTAATTCCTTGGGCGTCTACCAGAACGAAGGTTCTTCATCCACCTTTTTATCGGGTTCTTGAACCACCTTTTTTTCGGGTTCTTGAACAACCTTCTTTCCGGATTCTTGAACAACCTTCTTTTCGGGTTCTTGGACTCCACCAACATCTTTCCCTCGCCCTCGCCCTCGCCCTCTCCCTCGCACTGTTCTTGCTCTTTTCGCCGGAGGAGGATCAACATATGCCTTCCATGGTCTTAAAACTCGTTTACGAACCGGCGAAGGTTCAACTTATGGCGCAGAATCCTTCGATAAAGGTCCAACACCTACATAAAATTTACTTCATTAAACATATGGCGACCAGGCTTACCGTACCGCCTTTAAGACGCCAATCGGAATGACTCCGTTTCAGCTTGTGTACGGTAACACATGTCATCTACCGGTAGAGTTAGAATACTCCTTCGATAAAGGTCCAACACCTACATAAAATTTACTTCATTAAACATATGGCGACCAATGCGATCCTGCAACCCATGCGACCTATGCAGACCCATACGACCCATTCGACCTTTTGTGATCCATTCGACCCATACGACCCATTCGACCTTTTGTGACCTATGTAGACCCATACGACCCATTCGACCTTTTGTGACCCATTCGACCTTTTGTGACCCATTCTACCTATAAGACCAATGCGACCATTGTGACTCAAAAGAGCGTACTTACTTGGTGGAACCTCCTTATCCTTAGAGGGGACCTCTTCGAGAGGATCCACTGTAATATCCTCGGAAGGAACCTCATTATCCTTAGAAAGGGCCTCTTCGACAGGACCGACTATAGGTTCCTCGGAAGGAACCTCCTTAGGGGGGCCTCTTCGATAGGACCGATTGTAGGTTCCTCGGAAGGAACCTCCTTAGGGGCGTCCTCTTTGACTGGACCGACTGTAGGTTCCTAGGAAGGAAACTCTTTAGGGGCTCCCTCTTCGACAGGACCGACTGTAGATTCCTCGGAAGGAACCTCCTTAGGGGCGCCCTCTTCGACTAGACCGACTGTAGTTTCCTCGTCAGCGACTTCATCGACAGTAACCACTGGAGCATCTACATAAAATTACTTTATTCATTAGATGTGACCCTTCTACTTATACGACTGTGCGACTTATGCGTCTTTTGCGACGCATGTGACCCTTGCGACCCTTGCCGACTGTCGATGGAAATTGACTCAAATGAACTTTTCACTATTTACTACTACTGGGTGGAGCTTCATCAGGAACAACGACTGCAGTAACCTCTCTAGAAATGTATTCAGTTAGAGGAATGATGGCAACAGATGCGATATTTTCAATTAATCTCGAAATGTTTGCCAAATCCTCTTCTGAGCCATCTCCAGAGTCATTTTCAGACTCTCACTCAACCGACTCTTCGTTTGGCACTGGATATGAACGTTGAAGGAATTCATCATCTCTAACACTACCGAAAGATTGGTTTGCAGTGCTCGCATCTATCTCGGTAGATTTTGATTTTTCCTTTTCAGCACCTTTGGGATTTACCGCCTCTACTTTTGTATTAGGCAAATGAAACCCGACATCCCTTAAAAGATCTCTGACAGCGTTGATGATTCTTTTCTCCGACTTCTTTATTTCCTTCACTAATTTCTGCTCCAATGTTAGCCGGACTGCAGCTTCTTTTCCTTCAGCTTCATCTTCATCCTCGCCTTCTCTTTTAGCTTCAGCTTCAGCATCAGCTTCAGCATCACCATCTCTTTCATCATCACCTTCAGCATCAGCTTCATTTCCCCTTCCCTTTCCCCTTCTTTTGATCACCAAGAACTGCTTTTCGCATCAGCAGTTCTTGTTCACGGATGTCCTCCTAACAAATTCCCTTCGGATTTTTACGAATATGTTCCATCCATATCTGAACATCGAGATCGTGGCATCTCTCATAGTCGTCCAAATCAAAAACTAAACCTACCTCTTCGTGTTCAACACGAAGAATACTTCGAATATCTTGAAAAACAAAAAATAACCATTATTACCCTCTGTGACCCTTGTTTTCCTTGTGGCCCTTGTGTAATTGTTACCTTATAATCTCCGATCAGCCTTATCACGTCTACATACTTCAGGTTAATACTGGGTTTAACCATCTTCTTGCACATTCTTAGGCATGATAAATCCGCATCCATAACATCAATATACATCCCTTTTCCGCCCAAACTAAGGATGGTGTCGAAAGGAAGTAACTGAAACATTAAAACAAAATGATAAGAATGCAAAAAGTACGAAAACATTCAAGTTATTCGAATAATATATACAACTTACCATTAGTGGGATCATGAAACCGTCACAATACAATTTTGGTTTCGGTGATTCCCTGCTAACGTGCTTGCGGCAAGTATCCACGATCTTCTCGAATGTGTAACGCCCCCATGGAAAGCGTTCACAAAATTCCAAATCATCAACCATGTCAATGAGATCATGGCTGAAAGAGTTGTCTGATGAAGGCTTGTGAGCCATAACTTGCGCCAACAACATCAAAGTTGCGAACCTCTTCCGGTCGTCGGAATTCTTCGCCTTCACAAGCTTTTCACTGACTTGTTCGGGGGTCACCTTTCCACGGCCGAAATTCTTCAGCCTGAATGTGACACCCATCATGGACTCCCATCCTATGAGATATGGTCTGCATTTCAATCC
>CM071873.1:2934824-2948110 GCA_036759665.1 Gynandropsis gynandra | reverse complement strand
TTGGAAATGGAATAAATGCTTAAATTGCGATTCCTTGTCGAAGTAATGCAACTCGTATTCATCTAAGATTCCTCTCAGCTTCGTTATTGTCTCGTGAGAATAACACTTGGTGGTGATCTTTGACATTCTATCCATGTGCTTGAATTCATACACAAAATTCGGCTTTGGCGCCACCTGCAAAATGACCAATTAATTAAGAATACATTATACTTTTATCGACTCAAGCGACCCATGCGACTCAACCGACCAATCTGACTCAACCGTCGCGTGCGACTCAACCGACCCATGCGACTCAACCGACCCTGCGACTCAACTGAACCCTGCGACTCAACTGACCCATACGACCCAAACCGACTCACTGAGACTACTGACTCAAACGACCCTTAGACCCCCTGCTACGCTCAAGCGACGATTACGATCCAAACCGACTCACTGAGACAACCGACTCAAACAACCCTTAGACTCCATGTGATGCTCAAGCGACCATTACGACCCAAATCGACTCACTGAAACTCAACAGACTCACTGACACTCACACCCATTTCAAATCAATAAACCATTTTGGGACTCGACAGCCTGCAAAACCCTAGAAATCGACGCTCAACCAACCATTGCGACCCAAACCGACTCATTGAGACAACCGACTCTTACGACTCAACCGACTCACTGAGACTCAACCGACTCATTGACACTCACACCCATTTCAAATTAATAAACCATTTTGGGACTCGACAGCCTGCAAAACCCTAGAAATCGATCTACTTACACTTATTGACACCATTGAAGATTGACTCGTGCTCTCTTCTTCACTGCTACTGATTCTAGCCATTTCCTTCTTGTCAACTTCGAATGGATCCCTCTCAAGTTCGAAATCACTTGTTCTTTCTTGCTTTTGACATTTGATAGTTTTTCACGTCGAAAAACTGCAGAACGTGAGTTTTTTCACGTTCGAAAATAAGGGTAAATTAGTCGTATATCTGATATTCTCCCCCGTAAATGGTAGGAGACAAATTACCCCTGTGTTAAATTTTAAAGACATTGGATTGTTCAACTAAACCGGCAATTGGACCACTTATTTAATTATTTTGGTCTGATCTGGTTCGGTTAAGTTCGGTTTGGTCCAGCAGAAACATATGGAGCCGCAGAAACAGCCACCACCACAGGTCGAAAGCCTTCGAACGGCGATTTCTCCAAAGCTTTTCCTCCGATTCAACTTCTCGATTCCATTATCGTTTCTTCCTTCTCTCAGAAATTTTCCATCTTTAAACTCTGAGGTTCTATCGAGATGAATTCCGCTTTAAATTCTGCGTTTCTGGCGACTTTCCCAGCGAACTCGAGCTTTACCGGTGGAGTCCACCGTGAAGATCCGACCGGTGGATTCAGATCCGCCGTAAGGATGTGTTCTCTCTCGTCTTCGGCATCTCTCAAGGTTTGCCGGTTTTTCGTCTTCCCTATGTTCTGATTTTGTGTTTTAACCTATTCTTACTTCTTAGAATCTGTATGATCCTCGTGGCAATTGAATATGATTACAAAAAGATAAATTTACAAGATTCTGCATCTGGGTTTCTCATCCAAACTGTTTGAGCTTGTTTCTTTTCCTCATGGGAAATCATGAACTATTCCAATGTACTTGCGCTGCTGTGTCACTATGATGATGATGATGATGATGATGATGAATACCTGCACTAGTGTTGGTGTTAGTATTGGTAATAGTGCAATGATAGGAACTGTTAGCTTCGGTTTGATCGGATCTCATAGCTTAAAACTCAAGACTATCCGTCATTGAGCATTGAAGAATCATGTAATTTTATAATTGATCTAATCTTCATACACATCATGGAGCCAAGAGTGATTGGCTTTGCATTTGAGCATTCCTTGTGGCTGTAGTCCTCTTGTATGAAGAGTCTATCCATGTTTATAAATCGTATGCAATGGCATCCATTCCACAAGAAAAGGCCTTTGAGAATTGACTAAAGTCCATCTTTCTCCAAATTCTTTGATTCAAATCTGAAGATTTAGCGTTTTATGCATCAATGTTTGTAGATTATTCCCTGGTTAAGATTGCTATTAACTTGTTAAAGCAAAATTGGTTCTAAGTTGAGGAACTTACTTTGATTTCATAGGCAGAGTCATCCCTGAAAAGAGACATACACAGACAAAGAAGCAGTCTCGAATCTATGTTCTGTTATGATAAGGCAATACCGGAAGAGAGAATTGAGATGCCGGTTGGTCTATCAGTACCAGAAAAAGAGATTGGAAACAATCAACGATGCTTTTGTTGTGAAGCAAAAGGCGCCGTTCTTTGTGCTACTTGTTCTGGTACTGGTTTGTATGTAGACTCCATTTTGGAGAGCCAAGGCATCATTGTGAAAGTCCGTTGCTTAGGTAAATCTCTTACCGAACTTATTATCAAAAGTAACTCATCTTATTCTGACTTTTGTTTTGATTCTTATGGAGCTTTTTCGTTATAGGTTGTGGTGGGACTGGTAACATTATGTGTACAGATTGTGGTGGGCGAGGTCACGTAGGAAACTGATAACTTGGTTCGATTCGCTTGGTTCTGTTTTACAGCAAGGTTTCTTTTCCATACGAACCTTTCAAATCTTCTTGTCGAATATGTTTGGTTACGTTGATTTACGAAATACCACTATATGTATTCGGGTATCCGCGGTAGCACGTTGTGATGTAATTTTGTGGTAAGAGACTCGATCCATGTATTAATTTTTTGTCGCTTTGGGATACACCTACAATTGAAACACTTAAACAGGTTATAGAGTGATAGTATCGAACAAAATATCCGAAAACGAAAACGGCTAAGATTCAAAATTCATCATGAATCCGGAAAAAATTACTCCACTTTGTTGGTTCTAATCTGGGTTCGGTTAATAAATATTAACCCACAATTTCGGATTCGATTTTTTTTATTTTTACAAATAGATATATATTAATTTATAAAAAAATAATTTTTTATGATAATTAAAATTGTATTAGTGTTTAGGTAGGTTATCTAAATCCAAATCAATATATATTTTATTATTAAAAAAAGTTAATATTCACGGATATCTAGAAATATATATAAATTATTTGTGGATTCGATTTTTCGCGAATAATCAAAAACATATATAAAAAATCGGATTATTCGCGGATTCAATTATTCGTGATATTCAGATTCAATTACTCGTGATATTCAAAAACATATATATTCATGGGGTTCGATTAATCGCGGATATTGATATTATATATATATATAAAGTTAATGAAATATTATTCATTCGCGTTCGGATATTCTATCTATAATAAAACACCTGAGTTGAAAGGTTTTTGTAATGAGTTATTGACAATGTATAGCATATATATTAGACTAGTAGAAGAAAACTACTATATAATAAAGAAAAGCTTAAATATGGCCATCACAATTTCGATAATGAGAAAAAATGATTTTGGAAACCCAAAATTTGGGCCCTCTATGAATCCATTGGTCTATGTGATACTATAAGTCAAAGTGAATTTCTCGTTTGACTAAGGCCAGAAAAACAAGTCTATTTAATTTCAGTATTGTAACTCCTTGTATTGTGTTAAATACACTTTGGAGAAAAAAACACTTTATATTATGGTCAAACAAAAAAATACATGTTTATTAAACTATTAAATGAAATGGTGTTTTTTAATGTTAGATATTAAACTGCCCACAAAGTAATTGAATCAGTTTTCAATTTAATTAATTATATATATAAATCTCTTTTTGTTGTTGTTGTTGTGTCGTAGTCCGAGTTTCACTTTTTGTGAGCACCGCTCCTCCTTGCAACGGTCATACTGCTTCGTCGTACCTAAGCCACTAATAAATATGATTTATTTAATTGTTTAATATTTAAATATTTGTCCCCACATGCCCACTTAACAACGGTCACTTCCCCATACTTTACTTTTCCATGACAATAATATATATATATATATATATAATTCGGCAGAAAAAAAAGTACAATGAGCATATACGGTGTGGAAATTAAATTAATTAAAGACGTAGCATAACAAGAAAAACACACAAAGACCGTTGCGGTTGGAAATCACAGGATCTGATCGGACATAGGAGGAAGTCGTCGGAAAAAGTTGACCGGAACTGAAGGCATGTCGTCCCTGAACCTGGGGTGTCGGAAGTAGTAAAAACCGAACCCCAACACGAACACCTTAAACGGCACAATATAGAACACAAACGACGCTAACAGACAAAACACCACAAATATTCCTGTGGCACGTGGGTCCCTCCAGTTGAACAACGCCTCGATCCTCTCCCCCTGAGCCGCCACGTCACCCAACAGAGTCTGTGCCCGACCTGCTAATGCCCTTAACCGGTCGTACCTGATCCGTACGATCTCCGGAGGTCTGGTCGTCGGAAATCCGTCGAACTCCTCGTCGAGTTCGTCGGGGGCAACGGCGTCTACGCAGGACAGACGTGGGTCCATGTTGAACACGACGCGTCCACGGTAACGCCATCTCAATACGAGGATCAAGAAAGCGTACATGAAAACGGTCGGGAGGACAAGATGTGGACACAAGACAATGGCCACGAGAAGTAGGTGAACTAACACTGTGGTCGGTGGGTGGGCCCACGTTCGGATCCCATGCATCCAACGGGCGAGAGTGGCCGCGCGTGAGAGGAACGCGATGACTCTGAACCAGTTGGCTTTGCTACGCCTCATGCTCCACACGTGTGTGTCGGTGTCGAGCAAAAACTGGACAACCTCTTGACCTAATGGTGGCTCGGACCGCGCAAGCCGAGCTGTGACGATACGCATGGCCGTGTGGCGGAGTAAGTCTTGTTGGGCGGGGCCGAGTGGGCGTACGTAGTGCATTCTTGGGAGCATTGGTGTTGAGTAGGCTTGTATGACACTGAGCCATGACGGGCATGAGAATCGGACTGCGAGTTCGATCTCTCCCATCTTCTTGGCCCCGCTTGGTAAGAGCACGTTTAATGCGTAGGAGTTCACGTAGACGCGGTTCATATCAAGCGTTGATAGACGTATACGTATTTTTCCGATGCGTAGATCTTTGTCTTTCATTTGTTTCCCAGATTCGTCGCGTTTGTATCTCCCGTTGTCGAATACACCGATTGTCAGCACCGTACACGGGTCGTAGACATCCCATGTATACTGCTCGTTCCACCGTGGATTAAACCGGTCAATAATTGTACGAGTACGGACCCATTTGGGACCGTACTTAGACACCACGTAGGCATCAGTGGTGCCGCGAGTACCGTCCTTGGTCTTCACGGGGAGTAAATTACTGGCCCCCCGGATACCGACCTCAAGATAACCGATGGGAGGCTTCGCTAACTGTTTAGCAGCCGCTCTAACGTCGCTCGTCACGTGAGCTGCCTCATCTAGCACGTGATACCCACCTTCCAAGCAAACTTTCACGTGGATTCTTCCGGCGTAGGGCTTGTTCTCATCGCCGGCGAGATTGAACCATCTCGATTTCGGGTCTGCTCGATCATCGTTTCTACGGTCAACACTTGCCATGTGTATCTTGGTGTGACCAACCGATTGCCCATTCGTCACATCTTCCACGGACAAAGTTAAGAACGGCTCAAAAGGCTCGGCGGCTACAAAAACCAGATCTTCGTTCCAAGTCGGGTTACCTGAACCGGAAGAAGAAGCCGATGATCCGATTAAAGTCCGAGCCGTTTTGAATACCTGAGGACCAAGCTGAGCTTTTACATAAAGCTCGGTTGTGTTACTCTTGGTCTTAGCTTCGGTTCCCGAACCTAGCTGCAAATCTTGGGTTTGGATGACCGTTAGACGCAAATACCACAGCTTCGGAGACAAGTAAACCTTGGATCGAGTCTCTGGAATCAACCCGCCGGAATCCGATTGCCATGCCTCTTGGAAAGCCTCGTCGGCTTGAGTCCCAAGCCAAACGGCGAGCATGATGTCGTTTCCCGGCGACTTCTCCGACTCCAAACTGTACCACTGAGGAGCCAAGGGGCTATCAGGTGGGACTCTCTTCGGAACCTCCTGCAAATCAAAGGACACCGTTCCTAAACAGTTCTCGGTCTTCGTTTCATCGCCTTCACTTTTCTCTTCGGACCAGACGGAGACTTCCAATGAGCTTGAATTCAGACTCTCCTTCTCGAACGCAAACACTTGGTCCCAGTCTTTTCCCGTTTGCGTCATCGTTTTCACGCTGTGTGTTCCGATCACAAGTTTGCTGTACATCGGATGGTTCGATTCGTTGTTCGCTCGCTTCGCTTTGGCCACACGAACATACAGAAATGGCACTCGATCCACCAGATCGTAACCGCCACGGCTTCGATCATTGGCTAGAGACTGGAGCTCGAGATCGCTTCCGCTTAGATGTTGCCTGTTTCCGATCTCGGATTGGTCTCCATCTTTCTTATTTGCCTTTTCCGTTACAGCCAAAGGCGGATTCTGTACCTCCGTCGGTGGATCTGACGCCGGAACCGGAGCCGGATCCGGAGATGCCGCTGCCGCGTCAGCTGGCTTGGTGGTACTCTCCGCCGGAGCATCCGTTTTCTCCTCCGGTTTTGGTTCTTCCTTCGGTTTCTCCTCTTTCTTCTCTTCCTCCTTCTTATCCTCTGTTTTTTCCTCTGTCTCCTCCCCCTCCTCTGCTTTGGGATTCTCAGGCGGCTTTTCCTCCTCCGCCGCCGCTGCGGCTGGGGTATCTCCGTCAGGTTTTTGTTCCGTTTCCGGCGGCGCTGGGGGGTCCTCTTCGACGTAATACACCTTCAGACCGATCTCCCCCTTAATCTGCGAGAACACACTCCTCTTCTCCAACGGGTAATACACGAGAGTCTCGGATCCGGCCTTCGCGAACGCATTACCGGCAATCTTTACCTTTCCAAGGAACGTGCTTCTCCTCCCGGTCTTTTTATCGTTGTAAAGGTTGATCTCCAGAATCTCCTCCTCCATAGATTCAAAATCGTGGATGAGGAACTCAAGCTTCTCGTCCCATTGTGGGTTCAAATCTCGAAACTTCGTCTTTGTCCGTCGCCGTTGGCCGTCGAAATCGACAATCGCATATGCGCTTGCCGTGCCCTGCCCATCTTTGGGCATCAGATTCTTGGCATTGTAGACCTCCACAATCAGCTTTCTCATAACATGATCCGCCATTTTTTATTCGCAACAGATTAAAATGGAAAATCTAGTCTTTGGTTTTGGTTTTGGTTTCGGTTTCTTTCAGACAAAAACGCAACCTGTGATTTTGTAGAGAGAGAAAGAAAGCTAGAGAGAGAGAGTAAAGAAAGTGTGGTGTGTCTACAAGAGTTACTCATGAAGAAACTGGTGGGGGTTTTAAAAAGGATGATGCGGGGAGATTTAACACGTCAGCATATATACACGTCAGAATATCGTGTCACGTGACAAACTAGTTCTCTAATTTTTTTCGGTAAGATATATCTAAAAATTTATAAATAACTAAGGTTTTTATTTGTATTTACATTTTATTATCTAATTACATGTACCAATTACGTTTGATTTTAATTATAAATTTGGTTCTAAAATCTATGACCTCGTTTAAATTTGTTAGAATTTGGATTTATTGTAAAACCTTTAATATATAATCACTCCTAATTTCTTATTATAAAAATTCATAAACTCCATATTTTTATTAACAACTCGTAAAATGCTATAATAAAAAATTTTAAAATTTTGAAAAACTAATTTTATTTAACGTCGAATAAATTTATATCTTCTATTAATTTGGAGTTGTGGAATTTGAACACACTAGACGAATATGTGGATTGTCAATCTTAAAGAAAAAAAAAGTTAAAATGCAGAATTTGAGAATTTATACACTGAAAAATAAATTTTAAGTAATGATAATATATGCCAAATTAAAATGAATACGTGTTTGTATTATTAGGTCTAAGCCCGGTTTAAATAGAAATTACAAACGTAACAAACCCTAATACAACTAAACATAATTATAAATAAATCCTTATACATAATCAACCCTAATACGCTCCCTCAAGTTGGAGTATGAAGATCTCGAATGCCTAACTTGAAACGCAAATAAAGAAAGGGATTCTGTTGGTGAAGATATCGGCAACCTGTTCTGACGAACGAACATGAGATGTCTGAATGGTGCCGTCTCGAATGAAATGACAATTTATCTCAATGTGTTTCGTACGCTCATGAAACACAGAATTTGCAGCAATATGCAGAGCAGCCTGATTGTCACAGAAAATTCGTATAGGAGCCGAAGGAAGAATACCAAAATCCCGAAGGAGAGCTCGCAACCATATGAGCTCACTCGTAAGATGAGCCATAGATCGATATTCCGTCTCAGCCGAAGAACGTGAAACAGTAGCTTGTTTCTTGGTTTTCCACGCGATAGGTGAATGACCAAGAAACACAATATATCCTCCAACCGATCGTCGAGTAAGGCGACAAGAGGCCCAATCAGAGTCACAAAAACCTGAAAGTAGAAGATCACAATCGGAGCGTAACCAAATACCTTGCCCAAGAGAACCCTTCAAATAACGAACCACTCGCAATGCAGCAAGCCAATGCTCCTCACGTGGTTGCTGCATGAACTGAGAAAGAGTATGAACCATGAAACTGATATCTGGGCGTGTGGTAGTCAAATAGAGAAGACGCCCCACAAGACGACGATACTGCTCAGGATCCGAGTGAAATGCCCCAGAAGCATCAGACAAACGATGATTCTGCTTGAGGGGAAATGTGACAGGGCGACATGCAAGAAGACCGCACTCGGAAACAATGTCAGTCGCATACTTACGCTGCGACAAGTATATCCCATCAGAAGTCCTGGCAACCTCAATACCCAAAAAATACTTAAGAACCCCAAGATCCTTCATACAAAAACAGTGCCGAAGATATGTCTTGAATACCTCCATCATGTCAACATCATTCCCACCAATCAAAAGCTCATCAACATAAACAAGGACATGAAGATGTCGGGTACCTCGAACCAAAGTAAACAAGGAAGAGTCTGACCGTGATTGGAGGAAACCATATGCAAGAAGTGCGGTAGCAAGCTTGTCAAACCAACAACGAGGAGCTTGTCGCAAACCATAGAGAGACTTCTTCAGTTTGCAAAAAAGAGTCGGGTCGTCACATGGTAAACCAGGAGGAACCTTCATATAGTTATCTTCATGTAGATCACCATGTAAGAAAGCGTTGTGAACGTCCATCTGATGAACAACCCATTGTTTTGCGGAAGCAATGGCCAAGAATGTGCGAACGGTCGTCATCTTCACAACGGGAGCAAAAGTCTCCTCGAAATCAACGCCTTCAGTTTGCCGATTGCCAAGGACAACAAGTCGATCTTTGTAGCGTTCGATACTCCCATCAGACTTGTACTTGATCTTGTAAACCCATCGACATCCAATGACTTTCTTCCTCAGTGGCAGAGTAGTCAAACTCCAAGTGTCATTATCTGCCAAAGCACTAAGTTCCTGTTGCATAGCCTCATTCCAAAGAGGAGTCGCGGTAGCCTTGGAGTAAAAACGAGGCTCGGTGCCAGTGTCAATAGCTGTAAGGAAAGCTCGATGTCTCGAAGTAAAGTTAGCATTAGTAACGTAATTCGCTATGGGATACGAGACAGTACCTGTGGACGATGAAGAGGGCGGAGAAGAAATGCGAATGGGGTCTTCAAGACAGCAAGCAGAGTAAGTGACATAATCACGAAGTTTAACAGAAGAAACCTTGGTACGATGACCACGACCAAGTACCTCAACAGCAGATAACCCTGAACCGTCATCTGGAGGAGAAACGGGTGTAGACTCATCACGAGATGAAGACTCGGGCGATGATTCCTCATGTGGAGAATCACCATGGGTCAAATCAGACCGCCCCCTGTCAGAAGAACCAGAAATCTGTGGTAGATGAAACATGTCCGATGAATCATCAAAGACTGAAGGATGAAGAGTCGGATGTGTGGAAGATAATACTCGTGAAGATGAGCCTGCAGAACCTTCCGCAAATGGAAAAATATGCTCAAAAAACACCACGTCACGAGAGATAAAAAACTCACGAGTCTCAAGATCAAACACCTTCCATCCTTTCTGTCCAAACGGAAACCCAATCAAGATACACTTGTGACCACGAGAAGCAAACTTATCCGTCTCTTTCTTTCCTCTATGTGCATAACATAGGCATCCAAAAGTGCGAAGACGATCATAAGATGGTGGAGATCCATACAAAACCTCATACGGAGACTTCCCATGAAGCAACGTAGATGGTGTACGATTTATCAAATATAAAGCGGCTAAAATACACTCACCCCAAAAAGTTGCAGGCAGATGCGCTTGAAACATAATGGCACGGGCAACATTAAGAATGTGGCGATGTTTGCACTCAACCCGACCATTCTGCTGAGGAGTGTATACGCACGAAGTCTGGTGAAGTATCTCATGCGTTTGGAAGTACCGTCGAAGACCAATGAATTCAGTCCCATTGTCTGTACGTACAACCTTAACACAACTATCAAATTGACATTTCACCATTTCACAAAAATTAGGAATAAGATCCTTGACTTCGGATTTAGAACGCATCAAATAAACCCAAATAGCTCGAGAATGATCATCAACTAATATAAGAAAATAAACAGCACCAGTTGTAGCATTCACATTATACGGTCCCCAAATATTAGAATGAATCAAATCAAAACAATGTGTAGCATTAGACTCACTAGAAGAAAAAACAGCACGAGTTTGTTTGGCTCGAAAACAAATATCGCAAAGAGCCTTATTCTTAGTCTGTTTAGAAATGTCAAAAACTGTAGGCAAAAAATCTAAAACCTTATCAGACGGATGTCCAAGCCGATGATGCCACAAATCTCGAGAAGCCACTGAACTAGCATGAAAAGCTGTAGGTCCAACTGTTCCCCGAAGCTTGTAAACCCCATCGCATTCTTCACCCGCTCCAATCAGGGTCCTCGCGATACGGTCCTGAATCACATAATAGGGATTAGTAAACGTCACAATACAATCATTACTTTGTAACAAACGCGATATGGAGATCAAATTGCATGTAAGGGAAGGCACATAAAGCACATGGTGAAGATAAAACGAGCTGCCAAGCAATAAATCACCCGTATGCGTAGCCATAGTGCAATCACCATTAGGCAAACCAATAGGACACGGAGTAATCGGCGAAACATTGACTAAGGAATGTAAATTTCCCGTCAAATGATTAGAAACTCCTGAATCCAAAATATATTCAGTTTAATCTGTCTTACCAGATTGAGTATCATCAGATCCATGTGGTTTCAGCTTGAGCAATGACAGCAAGGTAGACCACTGCTCGTCATTGAAACCTGGCATAGCACCGCGATCAAGATCGTGATTGGACTTCGAATCTGGGGCTGCGTCCACAACACGAGCTGCGTTCGCACGGACAGGAGGAGGACGTCCACCACGGTGAGTACGCTCGGGCTGCCTGGACCGAGTATTTCTCCTAGAGCGATCTAGAAATCCGATGATGAGATAGCAAGTGGAGACATCATGACCAGGTTTGCGACAACGAGAGCAAACCAAGGTCTTGTCACGCACTGCAGCCGAAGGAGCAGGAGAGGGAACTGGCAGAGAAGACATTGCAGAGAACCCTACAACCGATCCACGATCATCGCGACCACGGGCAATCAAACGATGACGTTCTTCATGCACAACCTTATAATGAACTTGATTGAGGCTCGGAAGCGGGTCAGATCCAATAACTTGAGACCTAACGGTTTCGGAGACACCATCATCAAGTCCCATGAGAAATTGATGAATTTTCTCCTCTTCACGATCACGCGTGAGCTCGGCATTGAGAACGGCAGCATGTGTCGTACCACATGCACAAGTACGAATAGACTGATAAGTATCCAACTCCTCCCACAGTTTCTTCAACTTACCAAAGAAGACTTGAACACTCTGATTCTGCTGCGAACAACGAGCAAGCTCCGCACGAATCTGATATACCCGTGCGGTATTTCCTGCGGAAAATTGTTGTCGAAGATCTTCCCACAGCGTCCGCACATCATCAAAAATGGAAATATTGGTCCGCAATTGCGGATCAATAGTATTGAACAACCACTCGATCAACATCGAGTTGACAAGGTCCCATTCTTCACGATCAAGAGAATCGGGCAACGGCGCAACAATTGTACCATCGAGGAAACCTAGTTTCCTTTTCGTGCGAAAGGCGTGTCTAATGTGTTTGGCCCATTTCTCGTAGTTAGAATCACCACGAAGTTGAACCGATGTGATCACAGTACCCGACCCCTCGGACGGATGCAAATAATATGGAGATCCGAAAGTGCTAGTCGCACGGGCCGTCGGGGCGACATGCGGCGGCTGAGCGACAGTTGGCTGAACAGCAGCAACACCAGACGTCTGAGTGTCGACTACACCTGGCTGGAAAGCCATGTGACCAGCGATGAATCCTCGGATTGGCTGATCGACGAATCAGCGGACAGGACACGTGCGAAGGAAAAATTCTCGGATCGGGGCAGTATGCGCGCGTGGATTAGCAGAGAATTTATTCACTGTAAGTTCTTTTTTTAAGCTTCTTTTTTTAATCTTTTTTTATTCTCTGTGAATAAATTTATTTACTGTAATTGAGAAGACCGTCGTCAATGGCACCCAAGGCTGAGGCAACACCAAATCGACGACGTGGACGACCCAAATCGACGGCGCGGAAGCAGAACGGCGAGCGACAGTCGGCGCGGAATCAGAACGGCGCGGAAGCAGAAGTCGCGGCGCAGGCAGAACGGGCGACGACGAGGCAGAACGGGCGACGACGATCTAGGCATGCGGCGCAGGCAGGAGTCGCGGAACAAACGCGCGAAAACCGGAACAACCGGAACAACCGCGCTACACAACCGGATCTGCAGTTTCTCCTTCGCGCAGAGGACTCCGCAAAACGCAGAACAGACACGGAACAAACGCGGAAGAGAAGACAGACAGCGGAAGCAGCGGATGGTGCGGAAGCAGCGACAGATTCACAGCGACGGATGGCAACGACGAAGGTGCGGTGAATATGGGTTGTGAAATAGAGCAGCTGCGAAGACAGGGTGAATCTGGGTCGCGAAAAAAAAACAGAGCTGCGAAACAGAGCAGCTCGGCGAACGACAACTGTCACGGCGGCGACGGCGGCAGAGAACAGCTGCGGTGGCAGCGTCAAAGAAATCAATACGACGGAGGCGGCGAATAATCGCGGCGGCGGTCGGAAAATTCGAACGATGGCGGCGGCTAAAAGCGGCGGCGGGCGGAAAAAAAATTAAATTAAAGAACGTTTAGATGGCTCAGGCTCTAATACTAT